>JABXJD010000047.1:0-35000 GCA_013375575.1 Percina caprodes | reverse complement strand
CCCTCTCATGTTATGTAAGAAAAGCCAGTACTACAGGCTGCTGTTCACTGGCAGAACAATCAGACAGTATCTGAGGGTTAAAGAGGCTGCAGCAACCACGTCTTCCTTCCTCTTATCTTAAAGGGATATTTCACCGTTGGAAAGATGAATATATCTTTAAAATGGGTCAGAAAATGTGTTATAGGCTCATGTGGATGAAAGACACCAAATCCCCGAATGCATTTGCGCTGCCGCTCTACGAGTCCACATTTAATACCAGACCACAGTACAAAAGGTCATTACAACTTGTGGAAGAGTCATTACTTAATTGCAGATTTGTTAAGACATTAGTTTTCCCACAAAGAAGAGATGCTGTTAAAGGTTAAAGATGGAATCCAAATATCAAAAGACAAAAAAATGATAGTTGTTCATCACCTCAGTAGTATCACCCAGATCAAGCTGTCAAACTGCTAGACAATGCTGATCAAATATAAATCAAGATTCTCTTACTGTATTGCATATTTCTCGCTTTAAATGTTTTCAGAAACACATTTTTGTTTGTACTGTTTAGCTGTCATTTAAAAAAGAGGTTTGTGACCCGGCTATTTTTTTCCTGATCAAAACCGGACAAAGTACTCCCCCAAGTTGCATGTGTCGCTCAGCTCTATGTTCCACGTTTTGTTGCTGTGATTGGTTGATTGGTTGGAACCATCACTGCAGACCCATCTCACCCCGGACACAACCTGTTCCATCTTCTCTCCTCTGGTAGGTGCTACAGAGCACTGTACGCCAAAACCAACAGACTCAGGAACAGTTTCTACCCACAAGCCATCTCTCGGATGAACAGCTGACTTCTTACCCACAGTGTCAGGTTCAATTCTGGTCAATAACCCAGTAACACTGTCTCTACAGCACCTGTTTACTGGTTCCACTTATTATTCCACTTATTTAGTATTATTCATCATTCTCATTCTCATATCTCACTTCTTATTTACTATTTACTCATCATTCCCATTCTCACATCTCACTTATTTGTTATTTATTCATCATTCTCATTTCCTATTTCAGAACTGATCATAATGTTCATACTGCTCATACTGTTCATATTGTAATATAATAACATAATACTATTTATCCCAGTAACCTTTGCACCATGCTCCACATTTAAATCATTTTTATTGAACTCTGCATTGCACTCATGCCTCTATATTGTTTCTTTTTAGAGTATGTATATATTGTGTATATATTAGTGTGTATATTTTGTTTTGGTTGTTTTGTTTGTGTAAGCACATTGTGAGCAACGATGCTCCAAAGAAAAATTCCTCATTTGTGTCCTCATACCTGGCAAATAAAGCTGATTCTGATTCTGATTGTAGGTTAAGTTGCGTTGCTCTGAATGGTTGTATGTCTATACAATTGTGTCCAATGCCATGTTAGGCCTTTCAATATGGTGATGTTGTTGTTTGTTGTTGTTTTTTACTTGGACTGTTGTACCCTGTCTGCACGACAAATTCACCCTCAGGTACTGATGAAGAAACCTCATCTTAACCTAAATCTTAGCTCTGTGTTAAGATTTTAGTTCTCCAGATATTAAGTATTTGTTTAAGCCATCAGATCCTAGATTATTAGATATTTCACACTTATCACGTAGTGTGTGGGATATCCCAGTGGGTGTAAGCTCATGCAGAGCAGGGTCCGTTTCAGGAAGGAGGTTTAACAAACTCGGAGTCTAACCCTGATCTCTGAGTTGATTTACCCTGAGATGGGAAACTCTGGGTTTTCGGTTCCAGAACAGCTGATTTGAGTTGGTTCAATCAAATCAGAGTAGGTTGACTCAGAGTTAAGCGTGTGCACCACCACAATAAAAAGGCAGCATGAATGGAGCTATGATACTACAATTCACCATGGTAACAACCACAAACAAACTGGTTGGCGGAAATACACATACAGCGAGTTTGAAGATGTATTTAGTTCAAAAAAAGCAACACAGCGGCTGCTGTAAAATAGCGAGAATTGTGTGTGGGAGAAAATCAGTCAATGCGTGAGATCTAATATAGTCTTAATATAGTATTAATTTCATATTTAATCACAGGTAACCGATAATATTACTGGTGAAACCTGGAATGGAAGTAGGCTACACCTATCATTTCATTTAGGTGCAATGATGCAGGCGACTACTAATCTAATTCTGAGGTTGCAGCACCATCATTAACAGAATTTATTTTTTTATTGATTTATTTGTAATGTCTGTTACTGGTTTGTGTCCATGGAACACTACAAAATGTTTCAGAGCGAGTCACACTCTTCTGACAACACTTTGCTATACAGTGGCTTTACTAATATGCTCTGCAACAACAATGTTGTAAAGAAAACGGCCATTTACAAAAAAGCATAATGCAACACAAATAATGTGCTAGAGGATGTCCTCGATGGGTGACAATAGTGATACGAGGACTGTGTTGGGGACAAAAACATTTTATAGTCTTCCTACAACAGTTAATAAACCAAAATGTTTTTGTTTTTTCATGCAGATAAGAAACTGCGCTAAAAAGCGCCTGATACAGGCCGAATGAATGAATAAGGAAATGAGAGAGTGCTGTGTCAGAGGGAGGAGATTGACAGAAGAAAATCTGCGCCCCACCAGGTTAGGTTCAGGCTCAGTTACCATAGTAACTGACTCTGAGGTTAAGTTACCTCTTTTTCTGAAATAGGCTGGAGCTACTCCTCTCTCAGGTTTGATTAACCTCCATTTCTGAAACAGAAAACCAAGAGTTCCCCTCATCTCAGGGTTAACAGAGTTTTCACTAAGCCTGCTTTCTGAAACGGACCCCAGCACCTTCCCTGACATTTTACATCCCCAAAAAAACAGAAGGTTAAAAACACCTCTGTAAATCTAGGTCATGGCCAAACTCTGAAATATTCATTATATTCCCTCTCAGTCTTGTAAAAATGGTGATGGACCATGCATTTTCAAGAATTAATCTTTAACTCAGGGCCTGGACAGTGACAGAATTCCTGAACTGCTGAACTAAAGCATCGATCAATTCACTATTTTCTGATTGCAAAGATACAGATCATTGACAAGACTTGACCAGTCTTGTCGTCACCATAAAAAAAAAAATGGAGACTCAAGGAAACGTCTGTTTCCAGCTAAGAATTAATTCCAGCATGTAACGCATGTTTTTAATTTTCAGCTTTTATATGGATAAAGTATTAGAGAGGAGCCGTGTAGGCTTATTTTTGTTAAAACTCTGGTGCCAGTCAGGCTAGCAGTTTTCCTTTGCTTCCAGTCTTTATGCTAAGCTAAGGTGATGAAAGCCTTGGGTTTTCTGTAACATAAGGTTAGCATTAGACCAGGGCTCAGAGTTGCAAGTGTGGAATGCCTAAATGATGGTGTGTGTTTGCCTGTGAACTTACTGTAGATTAGACTTCTGTTCTGAGTTCATTTCAGTTAAACTAAGAAATTGGCAAGCTTCCTTATCATCCCCTTGATGTCTCCTTTTAGCTGCGTGGAATGGACCGTTTATTTGATTCTAATGGGTCTTTAATCCAGCTGTATTTGGGGCATCAAGTCGTGGAGTCAGATACAAGTGTGGTACTGTAGATAATCTGAAGCGGTAAGATCCCAGGTCACTGAGTTCTCTGCCTCTCCTCGCTCAACCTCTTTGGACCTTACCTCTCATCTAGAACAGCGCTGTCCCATCCAGGTTGACTCGTGACATGTTGGCATAAGGAACATGTCTCTCCGTTTCCATGCCTCCTTCTTATCAGGACCATTTGACACCCAGAAAAGCCTTTTCTTTGGCTTCTCTCTCCTTGCTGTCAATCAAATGTGCCTGCGTGGAGGTGTGATCTGGAGGGCAAGTGAAGGAGCAGTCAATTCCCATACATTAGCTTGGCTTGGTGCTTGGTAGTGTACCTGAGTCTGCAATTTTTTTTCCCAAGCTGGTAGCTCCAGACCCCTCCTGCTCTGAGCAGATCAAGGGTGGAAAAGAAAGTTGACTTTAATCCCCAAGGGGATTAAGAACCCCATGAGTAATTAAACAAGACTTCTGTCTCGAAAAGGACAAATTACTGTACCACCTCAGAGTTGAGAACCGTTTTTACAGTGGTCTACGTTGAACAAATTAGATTAGACGGATCTCCATTTCGATGATCAGTAATCACCTCTCTGGTCACAGGGGAGATTGCATATTTCTGCTGCTTAGAGTCCTGAAAAGGCAATGGAAATGGATTTTTTCTGACGTTGATCATACCTAAGCTATCTTTTCCCTGGAAACATATACATTTCCACTGAAGCTGGACTAACAAAGAACTATCACCAGTAGAAGTGTAACACTATGGACATCAAGCAGAATTGACTATACTGAACCAGTGTCGATGACTAAATTGATAATTCTTTTCTTTAAAAGTCCCCTGAAAATGATACTTGTCAGCTCAACTGTGATGTGCGGTACCTTATTCTGGGATAAAACTTTCTGAAAGATCAAGAGAGCCACAGAAACAATCATGATATGCCATCTGTTGCATATTGATGGCTCCTGACGTATGTTTCAACCTTATAAACAGTGCAACTATTGTTGTCAACACTTTATAATCTGTCAATACTGTCAATCAATTATCCGTCTGGTCTCTAAAATTTATGAAAAATGCCCATCACCCTAGTCTAAAACCCATTAATTTTACTATGATACCCTCACTGAAGAAGCTGGAAACACCTATTTTGCAACATTTCTACTGTATAAATCACTAAAACGATTAACCGGTCAGTAACTGCGGAACATTCAAATGCGGGGACATCATTTGGTGTATAATCGTATTAATTAAAGTTAGCAAGAAAAAATATTCATCGATGTGAAGCATCTTGATTAGGTGTAGTCATAAATGAAGCTAGGAGACAGGACAGGATCTCATGGAGTCTAGACAATGGTGGCGTAGAGCCAGCAGGTGGTTGATAGAAACACTTGATTTCTTTGAACATCCTAGACATAATGGTGGTTATGAGAAGGTTGTGGGTATTGCTATTATGTAATATTTAAAGGGCAAAATCCAAGGACTGAAAGATTATTGGCTGGAAATGGAAGAATAGTGACAACATAAAGTGACAGCGAAGAATAGAACAGGAAGAAATAACAGAATAGGAATAGGAATGAAGGCAGAACAATGTAGAACTTCATTTAAATGAACCAAACTGAACAATTTGAATCATCAACATGATTGATTGGTCATTTCCACCAATGATCACCAGTATCAATTACTGAATTTAGCACTCAGCCATGCATTACATGACTGTTTTCCCTTTTTTACAGGGCAAAATGTAGTTTGAACATAATATTAACAGCAGATGCAAAACTTTCATAACTGCAAAATGTTTGATTTGATTTCAATATCCCCTCCTGGTAACTTAAGGATATGATTCATGTTTTTATGGTCATGTTTAGATAACTCAAAGCTCTTCTTCATCTTGCTTAGTTATTAAAAAATGTCAATGGCAATTTGAAGTAGGAGACAATGCCAAAACTGGTCTCTGTGCTGTTTAAGTTCTTATATGCCCAACCACCCACTGCTACCTCTTCTGTGTGTGTGTGTGTTTCACTGCAGTATAAGAGCATCACACTATGCCTATACTGAAGAAGAAACCTTGCCAGTGAGTGTAATCCAGGCAGCTGGAATTGTTACTTCATATTAGACATGGCTGATTTTCTCACCCCTACGAGACGCCTGACTACAGATGTCTTCATCATAAGTGATATTGAGCTGTCTGTGCAAACCTGGCAATAGGTTTTCTATTCAGACACACATACTCACACACACGCTTACTTACCACTGGCTCTGCATAATCAGCACTATGCTGACATTCAGGGAAACAGCACTCTGTCTCCTCTGTCTGGTTGCTTCATGTGTTCATCTGTCGATGGACAGTGAAGCACTGGTTTGGCTCAGGAACAGAACTGTTTGTGAAAAAAAACATTGAAAAAGTTCAGTAAGAATGATAGTATACATTATTGCTTGCACAGATGGTTGCCAGTGGATCTCTCTTTGTTGATAATATGATGATTGCAGCAACAGGATGAACTCTGATATCCAAATAAATGCCCAAAAAGCCATTGGATGACACTATTCTTATGACACTAGCATTAAAAAGTCCTTGGACAAATGTCTCTGACGATGTTAGTTTATCCACTTACTTTCTTCTTCTTTCTCCATCTATGCTCAACATTTCATTGGAATTTACACTTACCTAACTTCAGCCTCAGATTGTCCCAGCTACTAGTACCAACACATCATCGTTATGTGATTTATTTGCGTTTCCTTTAGGCATTCTTTCTGCAGCGTCATGAACTGTCTACACATGTGCACTGTATATAATGCTAAAGGTATCTTTTTTGCAGTCTGGGCTGTACAGTATGTTGCCAGCTTGGAACAGATCATCCCTCTGTAAGCTGAACAACATCCTGCTACATGCATTCTGTATGTGTATGTATCAGGTCTATGTGAGCATGGGTTATATGTGTAAAGTGCTCATGTTCTTTTGGTGACAAGGAAATACCACCACCACTAAAGCAGATACAGTACAAATGAAAAACTCATGCGTACCTCTTTGTTTTGGATTTTTGGATACTCCAGCAGTGAAAATGGAGAAAGATTACCAGCCTTGCATGGTTAGTGTGGACGGGGAAGCTGAGCTTTACAAACAAAACAAAAACAACGAACATATTATTTAGAATCCAAACATAAAGATGTAGCTGTGTCACACTCACTCAAGAGCTGTACGCTGGCTGTGTTAGCAACAAACAATGCTTTAAAAAGGTTACAAGGTAAAAGTATGCCGTTTCAGTAGGGGGTTAATAAAAACTTTTATTTTAGTAAATGACCTTCAATTATGTGAGCAAGGCAGGAGCGAGGAGCGAGTCCCCACTTGCAGGCAGTGGTGGAAGAAGTATTCAGATCCTTTACTTAAGTAAAAGTACTAATATCACACTGTAAGTAAAAGTCCTTTATTGAAAATGTTACTTAAGTAAAAGTATGTAAGTTTAATCAGGAAAATGTACTTAAAGTATTAAAAGTACTCAATGCAGAAAAATCCTCAAATTTTTAGAAACCAGAAACAATCAAAAGAGTTCTGTCAATCAACTGTGTTTAATGGGCCAATCATTTCAGCTGGAATTGTAGGCAGATATATTTTTAGGTAGTTTAATTTTTATAAAACATCGTATTTTACAAACTATATGTGTTCTTTGTTAAAAAATCTAAATTTGTAAGCTGTCAGATTACTGTAGTGGAGTAAAAAATACAAAGTTTCTCTCTGAAATATATAGTGGAGTAGAAGTAGAAAGTGGCATGAAAAGAAAAGACTCAAGTAAAGTACAAGTACCTCAAATTTTGACTTAGGTAAAGTACTTGTTACATTCCACCACACGTCGCAGATATAAAATTAGATATGTCAGCATATAATGAAGCATGACTAAGCTCAGTTCTTTTTTATTATTTTGCCTTTATTACCTCTACTACCTTTCATCTTTTTCTTTTTTCTCCCTCTTCCCTACCCCTCCACCCACAGACTGAGAGCTGGTATGGATAATAAGGCGTTGGAACCCGAGTCTGTGAGTGTCCACATGGAGGAGGCCATCGTGTGTAATGGAGGCAGCCAGCCTCAGCAGCAGCAAGAAGCATCCATGTTAACCCACCTGAAGAAGGTTGAGAACCAGATCACTGAAGCACAGCGCTTCTCCCACCTACCCAAACGCTCAGCGGTGGACCTGGAGTTCAACGACCTTTCCTACACCATCCAGGAGGGACCGTGCTGGAGGAGGAGAGGTAACACACATCTATCCATTCTTCAGTTTGTAAAGGAGCAACTAGCACTAGCATTGCCAGACCTATCTCCACAGCGCTGCGGAGGAAGGTCTGCTCCTTCCAACATGAGCTATATAAATTAGCTGGATACATGGTAAAGTGTAATTTGCTGTTACACATGTATGTATTTTGGGTTTTGTCCATAGTGAATACCCGTCAGTAGGACTCAAAACGTCCCAGTTCCATAAGTGCCGTAAATATATTCTTTGTAAATCTTTCCAACCATATTCCAAAAGAACCAAGCAGGCCTGCCTTGTTGCACGATCCAAATTTTCTTCACATCTTGCCATTTTCACTGTGTAACATTAGCTTGCTAGCTCAGAGGTTCCGGTTGCTATTCCTGGATGCGACCCGAGTTTAACGCAAACACAAAGAAAGCGGAAGTTGAGGGACACCGGAAATATCCTGTAAATCAACTGTCGCCGATCTAGACTAGGTACTGTCTAATTGTTACCAAGACAAAGAAGAGGACGTAATGTAGAAACAAGATCAAGCATGCACCAAGCTTTTTCAAATTCTCCAAGTCTGTGAAACTTTAGTGAAAGGATGAACAGCATTCTTCCAAAAAATATTCCCTCTTGGTGTTTTAATGATGTATCGAAACCAAGTCAGCAATATTCACCTGTATAACACCTTTCTTGTGAAACCCAAAGCAAATAGTTACTGTTTCAGTCATAACAAGAGAAAAGTAATGTTTCAAAGTAATTGTTGGAGCCGGTCTCATCCATGAGTCTGATGGAAGTGTGTACTGTGTGCATGTGTCTTCTGAGGTTTCCAGTAAGTGCTGCATTGCACTGAGACAGTTTAGATCATCAATAATGTAGCTGAGGAGAGGAGAGGAGAGGAGAGGAGAGGAGAGGAGAGGAGAGGAGAGGAGAGGAGAGGAGAGGAGAGGAGAGGAGAGGAGAAACTGTAAGTAAACCCTTATATTAGATGAATAACATGTATTCACTTGTGATTGCTGTGCTTCTCAGTATGAGTCTTTTTTATTTTATGTTTTCACTTGTTTAAGGTCTTTTTCATAGTTCCACAGTACAGCTCTCTAAAATCCTCTATCACTGTGTTTGCACAGCCACAGTACAGAATGTGCCACATCAGTTGGTAAATTAGTTTCTCAGTGTGCTTTCCAATAGTACTATGGCTGTGGTTTTGAAGGGTTCTGATATCCATCATCAATTAATATATCCAATTTCTTGAATAAATATATACCAGCAGTAGCTGAGAAAGTGAGTCAGACAATATGTTTTGCCATTAAACTACATTTTATGCATTCTCATTACCTCTTATGAATGTGGTAATACATAATACGTGTTAATAATAAAAGACATCTATTGTTATTTGGCCCAAATAATATAATTTTCTAAATTTGGCATAGCATCTATTTTAAGACAAAGCAATAATCTAAAATTACTCAACTGCCCCACTTTTGGGAAATACAAAACATATTCTGAGGTGCAATAAAGGCATGTTTGAACACTCCCAGCAGCAAGGTAATATCTTGGAAATGTGACAAATATTATATATAACTTGAATTTTCTTTCTCACACAACTCACAGCACCAAAACATAGCTGAGCGATGACAGCAGAAGGCGTATGGCTTGCAGCTAGCTAGATATAGACATGAGAATTTGAATATATAGAGAGATATTATTTTTATGTACAAAAGCATTAATAGAATAAAATAAGAACAACAATCTAAACAACTGTTGATTTATCAAGCTTCAATGCATTTTCATTCTGTTTTATAAAAAACACAGTGGCACTCTTTAGCTTGAAGTACAAATATTATTCCTTGAGGAAAAAACTGAAAGGAGCAGCAACTGTAATGATTAAAAATTAGATGGTTAAAGACAGATCCCAAACAGACCTCAGTGTTAAAGGTCCCATGACATGGTGTTCTTTGGATGCTTTTATATAGACCTTAGTGAAGTTAGAATGCCATAATTAATGGAAAATAAAACACACTTGAAGCAGTAGCGCTAAGCCGACAACTGGCGGTCGATCTGTATAGTTTGCGCTGAAAGTGAACAAGGGCAGGTGTGTTCAATTTCTTTTTACATACACAGTTACATACATACATGAAATATATTTGTTTTTCATTTCCAAAAAAAGAACCCCACTGGCACAACTACCCTCATAGGTGTGTTCAATCGCAATCCCCCGCTCTTCCCCTGTACACTATCACTCTGCTCTCCAAGTGGCCTCCATGCGGCATATGCCGATAGGTAAAATCAAAGGGCTGAAGTGAACGAGGGGAAGTGGAACTCATGAAACTCAGCCTGAATGTTTTCCTTCCTCTGTTGGTTGCGTGGTCCTCATTTTGTACATTGTAGCGGTCCCTCAATTGAAATCAGTAGCACAACTCACTTTACTTGACAAAAAAGTTTGGTACACAGGTATTCAGTTAGAGGTAAAGGCAGACAAATATGGAAGGGAGAAGCCTAAGATGAGGTCAGGTAAACAAGCAGAGATAAAAACATGCTGGAACACTGGGAACAAAGAAGAACTGGCACTGAGAGAGGGAAACAAACTGACTAAATACACTAGGGAGAGAGGATAATGAGGGACAGGTGAAACTTATCAGGCCGGGGCAGACAGGCGGAAACACAAAGGGGCAGGAAGTGAATTATCTGAAAGACTGGGAGAGGTGAGTACATCAAAATAAAACAGGGAACGATGAGTGCATAAATGACAATGAAAAACATAGGAGCAGGACAGGATATGACATCTGCTTCAGTCAGTTTTTTGAAAACCAGTTTTGAGTAAGGGCCTTCTTCTAGGAAAAAATAGATTTTTGTGGACACTGACAATCAGCGTAGTAAAATATTAACAGGGTGGATAACCAAAGGTGTTTCCAAGTGAGGCGTTTGGTGGCAAAAATCAAAAGATTTCTCCAACACACTCTTGTTTTAATAGGAACAGCCGAATGAATGACATAGGGAGCAAGAACCATACACAGTAGACTCAACCATGCCGTTTAAAGAGAAGGTGCTGTCCGATGATGTCGGATTGGGTTTTTAGGGTTGTGGCTAGTATACAGCTAAGGCCAAAAGTTACGCAGCATCTCGCAAAGTCTAATTGAAAATAATAATATAATTTTAATACATTCACCAAGGAAACACGTATTCATTCCTCGGGAGTGTTTTAATCCGAATCATGGTCTTTCTCCTAAACCTAACTCGTCGTTTTGGTGCCTAAACTTAACTGCCGTTGCCACTTTGTCAGGCCTAGACGCCGTAAAGTATCCCTTCTAGCCACAACCGGCTCTTAACAACATCTATTTGCTATAACCACTTGTCAGCCTATTTTAAAAAACATGTTTTTTTTTTTACAGTTAGGACAGGGAGGACAGTTGTCCATGAGCATTCCCAGGATTTCTAGTTCCAACATCACCAAATCCAATTGTTTCCGTTGTATTTTCTGCAGCATAGTACAGAGACTGCTCCTCACAAAAGTTGTAAACAATGTCTTGCTGAAAGCTGATGCAGGTGAGTGCTCTGTGTTAATGCTGTTAGACAAAAGTGCAGCATTTGATACTGTACAGCGTGAGTCTGCACTCTTCACACCCACAGACTAAAGCGGTGGGTCAGGGACTGGTTGTTTTCCTGTTTGACCGGGAGAAAGTTCCTACCATTTGTAGCTGGGCTTTTCTGACATTTCTAATACTTATGTACTGAAAGATAATGTTAACATTATCAACATGCTGACTTTCCTTTTACTGTTCAAGCCCATTAATGGTTCAAAGTGCAATATAAATAAAGATCTTTCTAATTGTTTGTGTTAATCATTTTGAATTTTATTATTTACTCTTTCCAAAGTGTATTTTTCCATTGCCATCAATGCCCTGTTTGTTGTTGGCAGGTTTTAAAGCCTTGCTGAAGTGCCTGTCTGGAAGGTTCTGCAGTCGAGAGCTGATAGGAATCATGGGGCCCTCCGGAGCCGGGAAGTCCACCTTAATGAACATTCTGGCTGGATACAGGTGGATATATTCCCTTCTTCTTTCCAGATAAAGTAAAAGCGTTGTCTATATCACATCCTCAATTTTAGATCTTTTATCGATATATAGCTTGTCTAGAAAAGCCAGCACAGGAGAAATTAGTTTTCCTCACAGGCTATTTATGGCATAGATTTTGATATTTGATTTGTGTATTATGTGTTCAATCTATTCCATCTAACTGTCCAGTATGTGTGTTTGTTCTTCCTGCCGCCCAGGGAAACGGGAATGAAGGGTCAAATCCTGGTAAATGGGAAACCCAGGGACCTGAGGACATTCAGGAAAATGTCCTGCTACATCATGCAGGAAGACATGCTGCTGCCACACCTCACTGCACGAGAGGCCATGATGGTGAGCTGTTACTGCTGTGCTTACAGCACAGCCGGGAACATTTAAACTCATTCTCACATTGGGTTATTATTTTGACTCTTTATGGTAATTATGATATATTTTTGTATTCTGTCTGAACCTGTAAGGAAATGATTGAAAGCTATTGCAGGGGTGTCGGACTTGGGGTGGAAAGGGGACTGAGTACTCAGGGCCCTCACGTGAGGAAGGCCTTAAAATATGCTAGAATGAATAGCTGTGGATGTGGGGAGGGGTCCATAGAAAATGCCTTTCTACAGGGCCCAGAATGTTGTGCTACGCCCATGAGCTATTGTGCCAGCGTGCTGCACGGATTGGCCTCAGACCTGAGACTACCACTGATCTGTACAGTTGTTAAATACCTGTTGCATTACAAAATTAGGACATGTTTTTCTTTGCTGCAGGTTTCAGCCAACTTAAAGCTGGATGAAACTATGGATGTGAAGAAAGAACTGGTGAGCTAAACAAATAACATCTACTACATACACAGAAAAAAAGGTAATAACGTTAACACTTCCACTTGAATACTGAATCCTGACCTTAACCACACATGATTTACATATAACCTTTACCAATCACAGTTAATATTTCTTTTAACATTCTATGGACACGCATATGTACTCAATTTAGATTAAGACCAATCTTTCAGGTACATATATAGTATGTAAGTGGCATGAAGTGTAGTACCACTCAGGTGTAAAAAGTGTTTTGATTTCCAAAGTAAATCTATCAATCAAGAGCAGATAGGACATGTTGGCTTTACATTCTGACATGCAAAAGAAGGCTTTCACCAGTTACACAGCAAACATAAATGCATACATTGACTGCCCCTGTCATTACTATGGGTAGCTTTTTTAGCCACAGGCACCTGTTTTCTGATAAAATACAATAAATATTTGTTTTCTGACTCGTTCTGTTATGTAGCTTCAAATGACTATAATGTATTTGTGCCTATGTATTATGTTAGTCACTATGACTCAGTGATTTTGTCATCAGGCATTAATAAATACTTCTACCTTCCACTTTGCAGTCTATACTTACAATATTATTACTTATTATTGAATGTAACACAATCATAAAAACTGACGTAATGGCATGTTTGTTTATGTCTACATTGCTTTTAAGCCATAGTTTTTGGGAACAAATGTAAAAAACAAAAAGAAGAAGAAAAAAAAGGTTTTGTATTTGTAAGGTGACCTGGTGAAACTGAATCTCTTTCTTTCTCTCGGACTTTCTCTATCCAGGTGAATCAAATTCTGACTGCATTAGGGCTCCTTGGCTGCGCTCACACTCGTACCAGCTCTCTGTCCGGTGGTCAGTGTAAACGGCTGGCCATCGCCCTCGAACTTGTCAACAATCCTCCTGTCATGTTCTTTGATGAGCCCACCAGGTGAGACAGACAGATGTGGATATGCTGGAGATGGCTAAATGTGAACTTTTTGGAAAATATGACATGTATAGTGCACGTAATATCAACTGAAACTAGAAGCAGATTATCTCATAACATTGAAAAATGAGCTCTTGCAGAGCAGAATGAATTACACATCTCAACAGAATTCTCTTTATGTCTTCGCCTCAGATTACTTCCCAGTTGCTCGTTAATGTTGTCCCTCCTGCATGTCTCTCTCTCTCTCTCTTTCTTTGCTCAGTGGCTTAGACAGTGCGTCATGCTACCAGGTGGTCTCACTAATGCGCTCTCTGGCGCTGGGAGGACGGACCATCATCTGCACCATCCACCAACCTAGTGCCAAACTGTTTGAGATGTTTGACAAGGTACAAGTCTGTCAATATGAGGACATGAATGGGTGGCTGGACATTCCAGTTTCTATTTATTTTATAAGAAACTGTGGTGCATGACAGTACTGTAACATTGTACACAGGCACCGGCTGTTAAATGAAACGGCCTCTGTCAGTTGGAAACTTTTTGAAAATAATTATCTTGTCAATTTACTTGTCAACCTTGAATCATTTTGTTCCTCCACAGCTTTACATTCTGAGTCAGGGACAGTGTATCTACAAAGGCACAGTCCCAAACCTCATCCCCTATCTGAAGACTCTGGGCCTTTATTGCCCAACCTACCACAACCCTGCAGACTTCAGTATGTCCACTTCCCATTTATTCACACATTTGCTACACTTTGCTGAAAATGATTATCTGTATCTCTCTCTGCCTCTTCCTTTGCTTTAGTCATTGAAGTTGCATCAGGAGAGTATGGAGACTTAAACCCTGTGCTGTTTGAGGCAGTCCAAGGTGGAATGTGTGCATTAGAGGAGAAGAAGAACCAATGTGATAACAATGGCCAGTCAGTCTGTGCAACAAAGTGCCCAATGGTGTGTAGTAGATGATGTGTATGCCGTACTGCTGTCAAGGCTGGATTACCAACTGGGCAAAGCAGGAAATTGTCCTAGAGCCTTAGCAGTTCACTGTGTGGCAAATACTTTTTGGTCAATTGATTTATTGCAAATTAGTTTGGTGTTATGCACCACTGGAACACAATATAAACAGAAAATATTTGTGCTGTGATTATCACTTTATTGGAGGGGACCCTGTGTCAAAGTCAAGTTTTAATACCTTTCATTTTTGTTTGATATTAGGCATGACATGTTCTTTTAAGAATAGTACATTTGGGAAAGGGAGTTTTTTCTCACCACTGTCACACTATGCTTGCTCTTAGGGGAATTACTAGTGACTAATTGTTGGGACTTTATAAATTATAGAGTCCGGTCTACACCTACTTTATCTGTAAAGTGTCTCGAGATAACCGTTGTTATGATTTGATACGATAAATAAAATTGAATTGAATTTATTAATGACCATTTTTGTTCATCAATTCCAAACTAAAGCATTTTGAATTTGGTACCGGGGAGGATTTGTGACTCTGACGAGCTTCTTTTCCGTAGCATAACATAAACTCATACGCTTGTTGGATCTTTCAGGAGAGCCCTGCCTTTCTATGTTAAGTAACATTGATTAAGTAACAACATTTTCAATGGAAGTACAGAACTGGAAAAACAAGTGGGCTGCATAGGAAGCTGGTAGGTGGATCTTGTTACCTTTCAGCTGGTTTCAGTCTTAACTGACCATTTCCTGGTTGTAGCTTCATATTAACAGTACATACATGAGTGACAGTGGTATCAAAATGTCATCTAACAAAAATGAATGCAAAAAAAGCCAAGAAGCTTTATTTGCCAAAAATATTCCTTGTCATCATATTTCACCTGGTTTCTGCAGCAACATTTTTGCCCAACAGTTAATCCAGCCCTGACAGCAGAAGGTTGTGTTGTGCTGCACTTTTGTGATGTGGGTTATAATTATAGACACATTTTTCAATGTTATGAGATGATCTGCTTCTATTTCCCGCAGGATGCCGGACATATAGAGAGACACACTTTTGCCACAAGCACACTGACACAGTTTTCTATTCTCTTCAAGAGAACTTTCATAACTATATGTCGAGATCAGGTGGGTGACATTTGTTCAGAAATATTGTATAAATATCATAGCTGTGCACTGGTTCCAAACACATGGAAACAGTCCTGTCCTATCTATAAGATTAAGTTACAAAATGAAGAGACCTAAAACACCCTACCTGAAAAACAATCAGGCAGTTAATCATCCGAGTCTGAGACTGCATGTTTTTTTTTCCTGCTTTTGTTCTGTTCTCAGGTTTTGACCCACCTCAGACTGATATCCCACATCGCCATAGGTGTGTTAATAGGCTTGCTCTATCTGAACATCGGCAACGATGCCAGCAAGGTCTTCAACAACACCGGGTTTCTCTTCTTCTCGATGCTCTTCCTCATGTTTGGAGCGCTTATGCCAACCGTGTTAACCTGTAAGTCTGATGGAGGGGAGAGAATTATTAATTAACATATTTAAAATCCAATTTGATGTTGTGCCAATCAACAAGGCCCAATTACCAAAATCCTATATGTTGTGAATTGATATTGACATATGTATGTGAATGGTTTTGTTAGTTCCTCTGGAGATGAATGTGTTCCTGAGGGAGCATCTGAACTACTGGTACAGCCTGAAAGCCTACTACCTGGCCAAGACCATGGCTGATATCCCGTTCCAGGTGAGCTGGCACTGCCGGGGTTGGAGCGATGAGTTGGCTCAGGGAGGACCTGCATGCCGACAAACTCGTTGTTACACACAGGAAAAGAAAACTCTACATACTACCCCACTGCACTCTAGTGTTAGTTGAAGGTACTACCTGGTTGTTGCAGTGGATTAAAACATTGGCCAGCATTTCTGCAGGGTTTTGACCCCTGTAGACTGACAGTAAGTTCATGTAGTTCACTTTTTTTCTTTACAAAGTGGGAAAGGTTCCTACATTATTCAGCTGCTGGCTCCAAAAAAACTAAACGCACATTGATTCTGTAAAAATATTAATATAATATTGCGTTGCATCATGTTTCTGTGTGCAGGCAAATAAGTTGGATTGTGTGTACTATATGGTAGCCTGTACTTCTTAAAAAAACTTATTGTTGCATATATTAATGGAACAGTTAACCCCCAACAATCATAAGAAGAAGACCATGTTATCCATCATTGTCCAATAGTATTTTCACTGTAACCTGTTGACCAACATCATAAATGTGTGATCTGGCTCTCTGAATCCTAGTTACATGAAAACAAGGCATGTTTTGTTTGTCCTTGTACACCACACATATTAGCAGATTTTAATTTTGAAGAAAATGAAAATTTCACATCTTTCCTTTATTGGAATTTATCAGAAGCAGGCCATTGACACAACTTTTGCGCGTTTCGTTGTGGCCAGCTTCAGTACATTATCAACGGTTACATTAGATAAACAAAAGATTAATGTTGGGGTAAATTGTTCCTTCACTAAATTAAAGTTAATCATGGTGTTATTTTAGGTGATCTGCCCCATCATGTACTGCAGCATCGTGTACTGGATGACGGAGCAGCCTCCTGAGGCCAGTCGGTACCTACTCTTCATAGCCTTGTCCACCTCCACCGCCTTGGTAGCCCAGTCCCTCGGCCTTCTGGTTGGGGCTGCTTCCAGCTCACTACAGGTACTGCATGTCTGCATTGTTAAATATAGGATTTCTTTGCTCATGTTATAAATATAAGACAGGATATGTCCTCTTTATTCTTATACCTAGGTAGCCACATTTGTCGGACCTGTCACAGCTATCCCAGTGCTGCTTTTCTCTGGCTTCTTTGTGAACTTCGACACAATCCCCAAGTATCTGCAGTGGAGTTCCTATGTGTCTTATGTCAGGTGTGTACCAGTATCACTATTTTTTGTTAACATGGGGGATTAGGAATTTTAGTCTGGCCACAGCAAAACATCATGTTGAATTTCTATTTATTACAATCTGGGTCTTATTTCCATAGATTTGGACATCATTTCTATTCTCACCAAGTCATTATTTTAGGTCTGGGAATACAGTAACATCACTAGAAATAACTCCGCCTCACTCCCAGGTTAGCCTAGAACAAAGTATTGTTAGTTTATTTGGCGGAAACGAAAATGAGCCGCAGACTATTACCTAAACTGTCTATTGATTAACTTACTGGACCAACCTTAACCTAACCATACTTACTATAGCAGTTCTCGTGTATAACAAAGGAACTATTAGGGAACCATTAAGGAACCATCACTGCAGACCCATCTCACCCCGAACACAACCTGTTCCATCTTCTCCCCTCTGGTAGGCGCTACAGAGCACTGTACGCCAAAACCAACAGACTCAGGAACAGTTTCCACCCACAAGCCATCTCTCTGATGAACAGCTGACTTCTTACCCACAGTGTCAGGTTCAATTCAATTCTGGTCAATCACCCAGTAACACTGTCTCTACAGCACACAGCAACTCTTCATTGCACTCATGCCTCTATATTGGTTCTGTTTATAGTATGTATATATTGTGTATATATTAGTGTGTATATTTTGTTTTGGTTGTTTTGTATGTATAAGCACAGTGTGAGTAACGATGCTCCAAAGAAAAATTCCTCGTATGTGTCCTCA
Organism: Percina caprodes; assembly: GCA_013375575.1. Classification (NCBI taxonomy): domain Eukaryota; kingdom Metazoa; phylum Chordata; class Actinopteri; order Perciformes; family Percidae; genus Percina; species Percina caprodes. The sequence goes on along the minus strand of JABXJD010000047.1, from coordinate 16,802 downwards.
TACCTGGCAAATAAAGCTGATTCTGAGGATTCTGATTCTGATTACAGACAGGCAGTTCTCAGTTTTTTACACTTTGATCTGTGTTTCCAAATTGAGAAATGATCCTTCATTGTTCAAGGGGTGGCTGCAGCAAACTTAATCACATTTTATACCAAATTAAATATTGGGCCTCATGCAACATTTTCATATTCTTATCCTAAATACGAGAGTTCCAAGTCACCAAACTACACTTAACACTTAACTGCCCAAACCTTTTGTAAATCGCTCGTTTTAGCCTGATGAATGCCACCTGAACCAAAACCATCAATATGCTGTTGGTTGCATTTAAAGGGCTCATATTATGCTAATTTCCAGGTTCATAATTGTATTTTAGGTTTTATCAGAATAGGTTTGCATGGTTTCATTTTCAAAAAAACTCCACTGACTTCTATTTTTGTTGTACTGTACATTGCTGCAGCTCCTCTTTTCACCCTGTGTGTTGAGCTCTCCGTTTTAGCTCTTTGTCGGGAGTCGCACATGCGCAGTAGCTAGGTAAGGACTACTACCCAGTCAGAAGCAGAGTATGAGGGTGTGCCATTCTAGCAGCTAGGCGAGCATTATAACGTGTGTTACAAAGTGACGTCACGGAAGTAGAGGCTGGACTACAATAGAAGTTTTTGGAGCAGTTTGTGAACAGTGTTTTCTGTTGGAGACGGTAGTTAAGTGTAATTGGGGTGGACTTTTGGCTTTTTCACTTGGTAAACCTATAATGTGCACAAAAAAGATATATAACGCAATAAAGGAAAGAGAAAAAAGCCAGAATGCATAATATGAACACTTTAAAACATACACATTGTGCACTGCTATGAAGATTGAAGTAATAAAACAGCTCTTAGTAGAGATGAAGAGTTTGTAGCCTTGTTTAACGTTTGAGCTATTTAGACTCAGTATTGAGTAGGGCTGGGTACCGAATTCAATACTTTTTAGGCACCAGCCGAATTGCCTCTAAAGTATCAAGTATTGAAAAAAGCCTCGTCATTCAATACCCAATTTCAATACCTCAAGAAGTGAATCTCATCAGTGATCCAAAAAGCATGCAGCATGCGTCTACCAAGATCTAATAATGTCTGTGATTGGCTGTTTAGCGTTAAACGTCATAGTGGCACGCAGGAAAAACTCTGTTACACAGAGATGGGGCTCACATAGACAAGCTGAAAAATAAATAAAAAGATTTGTGCGGTTGGTGTAAAATTGGAATCAAAAAAAGTATTGTTTGGGAACCGGTATTGAAGTTACAGAATTGGTATTGAAAATCTTTGAACAACACCCATCCCTAATTTCAGGAGATGAGTTGCTTGGCTACTGAATTTGCAATTATTATTGTATCTCTCTCACAGGTATGGCTTCGAAGGGGTGATCCTGTCCATTTACGGGATGAACCGTTCCGAGCTGGAGTGTCCTGGAAAGGTGTGTAAGTTCCAAAAGCCGGAAGAGGTTCTGCAGTTATTGGATGTGGAAGATGCAAAGCTCTACATAGATTTCATTGTCCTGGGCATTTTCTTCATCATTCTACGGCTGGCCACCTACCTTGTCCTCCGCTACAAGGTAAAGTCCGAGCGATAGGTTTCGCTTGGCTCCCTTTCGAAATCTCATGGCCCTCCCTAGTGTCATCCCAGACCTCTGGTCTCTTTTCTGTGCACAGAAAACAACCTCTCATGTGGGAATTTGTTTCGTTTTAATTGTACGCATTGCTGCTTTAAGGACAGAACATACATTCTCATCTGTTCTACTGCCAACACATGTGCAGTGACTGAGCAGTGAAGAGATCCTCTTATACATCTACATATACCTGTTTTACCTCAGACATCAGGACTTAATTCCTGTGCACAAAGCCACATAAGCAGTGAGGAGGGCAAAGAAACTGAGCCACATTCAGCAGCATGTATTGTATGTTTCATATTCCTGCAAGACATAACAAGACGGATGTGATATAGTAGTACTATGGAGCGGACATTCATGTTTATTCTACACTGTGTGCTGTGACTTTGGTCCACAAAACGTCCCCCTTGAGAAAAAAAGCAAATACAAACCGTGTTTACTTTGTGTTATTAATCAGAAGAACAAAAAACAGATACATGGTTGTACTGGAGAATAAGTGTGATGGTGTGTATGAAAGAGTGAACACTGGGGAAGAAGCAGTTTGTTTGAGGTAGCTGTCATATGACAGAACTTGGGTGACAGTTTGGAGTTCCAAAACATTTACTTCCTGTGTATGAAAATAAAATCAACGTTTGAGCTAGATTGTTTTTAACGTGTGGATAGTTGTAAATTAAGCTTTATCATGATTGTCTATCGAGATTTGGTATTTTTTGTACTTCCATAATATAATCAGAAAACTTTAAAATCTCAGTTATAATCAAAATTGTTCAGCCTTAATCATTTTATACTATGCTGTATTATCTTTAGTACTGTATTATACGCAAATGTGATTATATAGATGTATATAAGCTAAATAGATAAGTTGTTGTATCCTTATTTTTTTGTGTCCACACTACATCCAACATGCTTATGCAATTGTGTTTGGTGCTATATGAAGTTTTAGGTTATATTTGAATTAAATATGTACTGTATATACACACACATAAATACATATACAGTATATATATAAATATATACTGTATATGTATATATATATACATATGTATGTATATATAAATATATGTGTGTGTGTACACACATGTATATATGAAAAATTATGCATCTGGACTGCACATTACAAACATACTGAGCATTTTGATAACAACCAAAGAAAAAGTATTGTAACTGCAAGTATACTCACATTTAATTTACAATGTATTGAGAATCTTTCTGTTGTTTTTTTTTAATGTTGTTCCGGGAAATGTTATTTTTTGAAACATATATTGGAGATATTTCAGCTTAACTGTAATGTACAGCTAAGTAAAATATCTGACATGATAGTCCAATAAACACTGATCTAACTATTTCAATTAAATATCTCAGTTTGTTAATGTGCAGTGAATACGCTATATGGTATCCTCCTACTTTTACTTTTAGGGGGGCAATGTGACCATGGTAAGGGATCATCCTACAGTAAGCTTTCAATAGCTCTAAGTTGCAGGAGACTCCCGCCAAATTTGGTCACAGCTACAGCTTTGACAACTACTGGAATAACTACCATATACTGCCTACAGCCACAGAAACATACATGCAGATGATGTTTACTCTGGCACAGGGGCGTCGGACTGTGTGTGTGTGTGGTGGGGGGGGACTGAGAGTACCCACATGTGAAGAGGGCCCAAAAAGATGCTAGAATGAATAGCTGTGGATTGTCTTACAGACAAACTAACACACTTACTCACACTTTCCGCCCCCGCTTGACCCACAAACATCCAGCTCAGGTAGACAAACAAGGTCCATGTCCATATCTGTATCATGTACTTAGCAAAAAAAGTTTGAAATAACTGAAAACATGCCTTTTATTCTAGTTTCTTCAAAGTAGCCACCCTTTTCTTTTTTGATAGTGCTGCAAACCCTTGGTGTTCTCTCAATAAGCTTCATGAGGTAGTCACCTGAAATGGTTTTCACTTCACAGGTGTGACTTGTCAAGGTTAATAAGTAGAATTTCTTGCCTTATTAATGGGGTTGGGACCATCAGTTGTGTTGTGCAGAAGTCAGGTTGATACACAGCCGACAGCCCTATTGGACAACTGTTAGAATTCATATTATGGCAAGAACCAATCAGCTAAGTAAAGAGAAATTAGTGGTCATCATTACTTTAAGAAATGACGGTCAGTCAGTCTGGAAAATTGCGAAAACTTTGAATGTGTCCCCAAGTGCAGTCGCAAAAACCATCAAGCGCTACAACGAAACTGGCTCACATGAGGACCGCCCCAGGAAAGGAAGACCAAGAGTCACCTCTGCTGCTGAGGATAAGTTCATCCTAGTCACCAGCCTCAGAAATCGCAAGTTAACAGCAGCTCAGATTAGAGACCAGATGAATACCACACAGAGTTCTAGCAGCAGCCACATCTCTAGAACAACTGTTAAGAGGAGACTGCGCGAATCAGGCCTTCATGGTCAAATAGCAGCTAGGAAACCACTGCTAAGGAGAGGCAACAAGCAGAAGAGATTTGTTTGGGCCAAGAAACACAAGGAATGGACATTAGACCAGTGGAAATCTGTGCTTTGGTCTGATAAGTCAAAGTTTGAGATGTTTGGTTTCAACTGCCGTGTCTTTGCGTGACGGAGAAAAGGTGACCGGATGGAGTCTACATGCCTGGTTCCCACCGTGAAGCATGGAGGGGGAGGTGTGATGGTGTGGGGGTGCATTGCTGGTGACAATGTTGGGGATTTATTCAAAATTGAAGGCATACTGAACCAGCATGGCTACCACAGCATCCTGCAACGGCATGCCATCCCATCCAGTTTGCATTTAATTGGACCATCATTTATTTTTCAACAGGACAATGACCCAAAAGTCACCTCCAGGCTGTGTAAGGGTAATTTGACCAAGAAAGAGAGTGATGGAGTGCTGCGCCTCCACAGTCACCGAACCTGAACACAATCAAGATGGTTTGGGGTGAGCTGGACTGCAGAGTGAAGGCAAAAGGGCCAATAAGTGCTGAGCATCTCTGGGAAGACCTTCAAGACTGTTGGGAAACCATTTCAGGTGACTACATCTTGAAGCTCATCAAGAGAATGCCAAGAGTGTGCAAAGCAGTAATCAGAGCAAAGGGTGGCTACTTTGAAGAAACTAGAATATAGGACATGTTTTCAGTTATTTCACACTTTTTTGTTAAGTACATAATTCCATATGTGTTCATTCATAGTTTTGATGCCTTCAGTGAGGATCTACAATGTAAATAGTCATGAAAATAAAGAAAACGCATTGAATGAGAAGGTGGTTCCAAACTTTTGGCCTGTACTGTATATATATATATATATATATATATATATATATATATATATATATATATATATATATATATATATATATATATATATTTACTTGGCAATATTCCACCACTGGTGGAAGGCCAAATAATGCATTTACTCCATAACGCTGTGGAAATACAAGACTACCTGTGTCTAAGGTTTTCAGTAGAGACAACATAGCATATATATAAAAAAGTACTAGATATATATTTTACGCAACAGAGGGCGACAGTCAGTGATTCAATGTAACATGGATCCATGTTAACACAAGAAGAAGAAGCGACTTTGCGTTTCCTACTTGGGTAAGAGACTTTCTTTAACTGTCTATGGTAAGAGAACGGTTTCCTAAGATAGCGAAGGTATATCCCGCCTTACTCTACCTCTGATTGGCTTACCCTGACATTTTTACCTTAACCTTAATTCAGTCTCACTCATCGTGCCTAAACCTAACCAATCCCACCAATGCAGGCAACGAGCAACCAGAGGCTGGGTAAGGTGGGTCATTCCGTCGCCATCCTTGAAAACCCAAATTTGCAGCACATTCGTATCGTTAACTAGGCTAGTTTTATAATGGCTCCAGGGAGGGTTTTACGATGCTGAGAGCCTGCTGACAGCCTTCACTCAGGTTGACAGAGATACAGTAAGCTCGACCTTATAGTTTGTTTGGCGGTGATAATGTAGCCACTGTGTTATGGAAGCTACAGCTTTCTGTCAACTAATTTAGCTAACTAATTTAGCTAACTAATTTAGCTAGCTAATTTCTACGCAATGCTTAACGTTAACGTTCAGCTCTGTCTTACATGTATGTATGTAGCATGTATGTAGCATTACATGTACCTGTAGCTAGCTAGCTATTGTCGGGCTTTTTCACCTTTATTTGGTAGGGCAGCTAGGTGAGAAAGGTGAAAGAGAGGGGGAAGACATGCAGGAAATCGTCACAGGTCGGACTTGAATCGTGGACCTCTGCATCTAGGCTTAAACCTCGAAGTTTACGTGCGCCTGCTCTACCCACTGTACCGTCCCGGCCACACCAGCTAGCTAGCTAGCTAGCTAACAGCTTATTGGCCACTTTAAGGATGAAAAAAGGAATCGTCACAGCGTATAAACTTTAAAGCATATTAAGATTACGGCATATTTAAAACACTTGAAAATTAAAAAATGATTAAATGAGACCTCATCCATTTGAGGATTAGCTAGCTAGCTAATGTTTCAGTCTGCCTGACAAATTTTTGTCAAGTTGTTCATATAAATGCTGTCAAGACAAACAAGTACATGCCACTGAAAACAAACCTTTCAAAAAGAGCTTAGGACAGCAGTTAGTTACTACTAAAATATATTCAGTGGCATAGAAACGGCTGGCAGCAGTTATTACCTTATACTGTCTATGGCTGCTACTAATGTGTTCAGTCTTGAATACCTAGACGGCTGAAGACTTCTCAATCCAGTGTTACTGATGGAATAAGAAATATATTGGGACCATTTAGTAGTTAAGGGTTGTTAACAACCCTTAACTACTAAATGGTCCCAATGTAGGTTTTTCTGTAGGTTGAAAATGTTTCTGTTGAAGGCATGCACTTTATTTTTTGTTTTGTTTTATTCTAGATAATGTGTGAATTTATAACATATTTAATATTGGCTTAATAGGGTGTCCCATTTCCTATTTCTTCATTATTTCTTATGATTGTTCTTCACTTTAACTGCTTTGCCAAAAAAAAAGAAAGTGTAAAGCTTTATCAAGCACTGTCAGTAATAGCCTATATGTAACACACTAAAAAAAGGATCTCTTGAGTGATTAATATGTTTTGGATGGGAGTGGAAAGCACTACTTCTGTTTCAATGGTTACTAAATAAATATTGTCACTAACCCGAATAACATTTGATTTGTATTTTTACCAACAGCAGTTTAACTGGACTAGGAAGGCATGCTGCCTTTTGTTGGAGCTGAGTTGACACCAGTGCAGCTCTATCGACATCTCCTCAGATGTTGCAGGCAGTTACCAACCCCAGCAATGCAGCAGCATTATCGACATGCCATAAGACAGGTGAGGTCAATATGTGCACCGACTATTGAGAAGCTAAATGGTATGATCTTGGACACTCTATTTATATAGACTTTTACTGACAAACAACTCGCTGCTAGCTGGCTGGGGGCTGACTGTGAATGTGTCCCCCGGCCGGTGCTGTAATGATAGTGGATGGTTGCTAGCTGGCTGGGGGCTGACTGTGGATGTGTCCCCCGGCCGGTGCTGTAATGATAGTGGATGGTTGCTAGTTGGCTGGGGGCTGACTGTGGATGTGTCCCCAGGGCTGTTGTCAGCACTCATCCCGACTGAAGGCTTGCAGCGCCGGAAGACTGAGGCAGACAGACAGGGTTTTGGTAGCTAGCTAAATTACTATTAGATTAGTTGTCTATCTATACAGTTAACGTTACTGATGAATTTGTGGGTTAGCCCAGATTGGACAGATAGCCTAGCTAGCTGTCTGGATTTACCCCGCAGTTAACCATAGTCCTCAGAAATCCACCAGAGTTTAAAATGCCAACACAAAGGAAGCGGAAGGAAGCGGGTATTCAGCCAAAAGGAGGACATACGGCGAAATTTGATGTGGAATTTCGTGGATATAGACTATCTTCTGTTTAAACAAAAATAGTTAATGATTCCTTTTTAATGTCCCTGCTAATCGGCTGATTTCAGATTTACTCAGAATTGTCCTCTGAACCTCATTGTGATCACCATCCTCCCCTCTTCCACATCAACTGTCTGTCAGCTATTAAAACCTGGATGCAACACAACTTCCTCAAACTCAACAGCGATAAAAACAGAATTCCTCCTCTTAGGCTCCAAATACACACTCCGCAAAATCAATAACTCCACTCTCACCGTCGGCAGCACCATTGTCTCCCCAGGCCTGCAACCATGGCATGATCTTTGACTCACCCTCTCCCTTGAGCCCTACATCCGTTATGTCATTAAAACCTTTCTTTCACCTCCGCAACATCGCCAAAATCAGACCCTCTCTCGCTGCCAAAAGACTCATTCACGACTTCATCTCCTCTGATCCTTTGCTTTTGGTTTCCAGGGTTACATCAGTCACTCCGATGAAGACGACCAAGAGAGGATACAAATGATAATCCAAAGAGCTATTGCAGATGCAGACTGGATTCTTGATAAAGTAAGGATGAAGGCCTTTTTTAATTCCAAGTTGATGTGCAAATAAATTCACATGATAATTCTTAATTCTCTTTTTGATTCACAGTATACCAAGAAGAAGTGAAGTTCATAATCCATGAATATGTCCTCGGGTGTAGCATTTTGCAGAGCTGCACCTGACATGAGTCGTAGTGGTGGATCTACTGTTTCTATGTCTGAGTTTTGAATGCTCATTGTGTTATTTGTCCTCGTTATTGTGGAGATGGGAACAGCCATGATGAAGCAACATCTGATTGTTAGGACTATACTGTATGAAATGACTGCTCAGTTGAATATAATGTTCACTATCTATAAAAAGGGTATATGTTTTTAGGTTGAAATGAGTTTATATACTGAATTCAATAAATTATTCTCAATATTTATAGTTTTGTCTTAACAGTGTTAATATACTTAACTCGCAATAAAAGTGGAATTTTAGACATGAACTGATAGTCCTGTTCAAAGTGACTTAAAGAGGCTACCCTTCACTTGTTGAGATCACCACACTTAAAAGTAACAAGATAATCTATAGAGGGTGAATTATTAGTAAAGACCAAGGCTACAATGGTCTGTTTAAATTACAGAAGGTAAAATGTTAGTACATCACTTAGGAGCTAGCAGGAAGAGAAGTAAAACCCCAGAAAGGTTATGCATGTATCCTAGGATAATGTATGTCACATGAAATCATAAAATACAACTCCAGTTAAATGCAATGCTTTATGTGGCTTGTGTGCTCCAGGTAGAGTCAATGAGTTATGGGCAGATAAAGTGGTAGAATGTTGAGATTGAAAGGGGAAAGTAACAGATTCCTCAAGTATCCTTGTCAAAACTAAAGGATTCAATACAGAACACGAAGAAAGAAACTCCCAACTGCTAAAGAAGTTAATGTGACTTATGAATCGTAAGTTTAATTGCAGACCAAAATTGTGTAATTCTTGTTTAGCTATTCTCACTAGGACCACCCAATAGTGTCAAAATATATGGATATCACATCAACAGATTGAAACAGAACACTATAGCAATGTTAAATATGTGCTCAGTTGGTAAAGTGGGCGCCCATATATAGAGGTTTACTCCTCCATGCAGCAGGCCCAGGTTCAACTCTGACCTGCGGCCTTTTGCTACACATCCCCCCCATACACCTCTCTAACATATTGACAGCGCGAATGATTTATTGTGCAATACAATATAGGATTTATTCAAGTATAACCATCTGTCAGCTTAATCAATACATTAAAGACAATGACACACATGACATACAGAGAAGAAAAGAGGACGATGTAGTCCTCGTGCTGTGCCCAGTGCCCACTGACTGGTTGTACCAGAAGAATGAAATATAAGCAAACATAACAACACAGATGATCGAATCAGTATCAACTTCTATCTTATAAATGTATATACAGATGCATGCACATGCAGTATTTCAATTTATACAAAACGTAATAAAACTAGATACAGTCATTTTTTCCAGTATAAATAGTATAAATATTATTCACTTGTATAAATAGCTCCACCTGCACTGATGTTGGTCTGACACGTGCGCACACACACGATTTTGTTTAGGATGATGTTGGAGCTTTGGGATTGCTTCAGGAAAACAGTTGCAGCAAAGTGTTTCTCTGAAGTGAGCATCGCTCAGAGAAAACTGGACAGGCACTCTGGAAATGGTCGTACACATCCTCACTTCTGCAGAATAAACTGGTCGATAAACTCGTTCTGCTCTGACTCCACCTTGGACAAGGCTTCATACTCAATACAATATCTGAAAGAAGAAAACAGAAACATAAATGTACACCAATAAATGCAATAAGGCAAAAATAACAAGTCTATCACGTGACACATGAAATGTTAAAAATGCCAGATATCGTGGTACAATAAACACTGATGTGTTGATGGGTTTTTTTCTTCTTTTAATTGAACTTTAGACTTAAAATGTATCCAGGTATAAAGAGAAATGTACTGTTTTTTGTTTGTTTTGCGCTGAATTAAAATAGATGAATCTCGCATTGCCAGACCCTCTACAGCGCTGTGGAGGAAGATCTGGCTAGTTCACACAGCATATCGGGATGGGAGGAAAACGTGCTATGGTTTATTGGCATTTCTTTAAACCAATCACAATTGTCTTGGCCGGCACTAAGCATCAGACTCAATGACGGCGCCTCTGCAAAATAGCCTCGGGAAGGAACTTGTTTTGGTGGAACGTGTACATTCAAAAGTTGTTTTAGTCGTGCAACAGAAAACACAGATTGGACAGACGGTCGAGCTAGCTGTCTGGATTTACCCTGCAGAGATCTGAGGAGAAGTTAACCATAGTCCTCAGAAATCCACCGGAGTTCAGAACGCCAACACAAAGAAAGCGGAAGGTGACTTTCTGGCACCACCTGAACAATCCAGCACATAAAACGTCATCCACATAGACTAAAAAGATCAGAAACTATGACCTATACCGCACAAACCAGCACTGTGTATGTCAGGTTATGCGTCCACCCACGCACTGGTTACCTCTCAAGTTGCATCTTCTTCTCGGCTATGAGAGCCTGAAGCTGCTGCTGTTGAGCCTCCTTTGCTTTGCCACTGACTTCAGCAGGTTTCTGGCTCCAATTGCCTCAAGGAGAAGAACACAGTATTATTAATATGTGTAATAACAACAGAGTGTAAATTGAAATTTCCCTTGTGGGATTAATAAAGTATACATTATTATTATTATTATTATAATAATAATAATAATGTGTTGCTTTCATGATCAATCAACAGTTCATACTTTGGCAAAGCTGTTGCATAGGATGACTACAACATCTGCTGTAACAGCAGCTTTAAATGCTAAGCTTACCTTCATCTTTTCTGTCTCCGCTTCTTTAGCCAATTCATCCACCAGCTCAATTAGACCTCCCACTATCTTCTGAAACTGGCCAATTTCTGCAAAGGATAACACACATGTACATACCGTAGGATCTGTTGGTGGGGATAAGCAGGCTCAGCTAAATGAACTTGGCAAAAATATTCAGTGCTTACTGTCAACAAATTCTTTGCACTCTTCCTTGAGCTCTGAGGTTTTCTGGCTGACATCGGGCTCCAGTACCCGTAGCTTGTTGAGTTCATCAAAGTAAAAGCCTGCCTCGGCTAATGGGTCTTTAGCCATGGCCACAGGGCCTGTCCCAAAGGAAACATAAGGAATGAGGGGATGGAGAACAGGGCAACAGAGAAAAAAAAACAACTGAATATGAATATAGGCTTGTATAGGCTTATAGATTGTGTGGATTAGGCTAGATAAACATTTAAATGCGTTAATAAGCTAGAGAAAAGTAATTTTGCTTGTTATTGTTGATTCAGATTTTAGATTATGGGAGGTGATCCACTAAAGTCTAGCTATATGGTCAGAACAATGGGATGTCGGAGCAGAAGGTTTATTTTTTCAAAACAAAGGTGGACTAGTGGCCTGTAGGACCACGGGGAATTTTTTTGACTACTGAGCGGTCGGAATAGTAGGGCGTCGGAGAAATGACATGGCACCATTGTATAACGGGAGAATACTGTTGAACCACAATGGTGCAAATGGGCTCTGAATATTTTGGGAAGCAGTTTTTCCCTTTGGGCTCTCTGCAGAGATTATCAGTGGTCAGATTGAATAGGTCTAAACTGAGATTTGTCAGTCTATAGTATGTTCATCTGATAATCCCTGATCCAGTTCCAATAGCGCTAACCCTAGACTAACCTTAGATTTCTATTGGGAAGTCTGAAGAAGAGAGTTCCTATATAAAGCAACACACCTGTTCGTTCCAGCTTGTTATAGGCTGCATTTATTATTGTGTACTTGATACTGAAAACCGGAACATGTTTCCGGTATTATTGATTCTACTCTTACTGGGGCTGCACAATATACCGGTTTAAAATGTAAAAGTATCGTTATAGCGATATCAACTGGCGCAATTTACACATCGCTAAAGGCTGCAACGTATTGCAAAAGACACTCAAGAGATTTTTTTTGTATTAGTTGGAAGAAAAAATCCGCAGAAAACTGCACTTTAAAATGTAACAGTCATTCTTTTTAGTGGTGCCTTTATATCCAATTCACTGTTCAATGTATTCACTAATGAAGTTTAGTAATTCTTTTTTTTCATTTGTCTTAACTACAGCAAGCAATTTGTTGTATGTCAGAAGATTACCGGACGCAGCAGAAATGCAGAACTGAGTACACGTTATCGTTTTTTTAATCGCATATAATCTCATTATGGCGACATTCAACAATGTTATCGCATATTTTCCTCATATCGTGCAACCGCCCTAATACTTAGCCTTTCAAATGGTCTGGTTTAACCATTGTAATCCATGTACAAACCATTACTTCTTAACAAAAAACAACAAAAACAGAAAAACCTTTATACAAAATAACATTTGTTAAGATGTCTTTCTACAACCTTTCTACAAGCATGAAAGAACACTCAAAAAGATGGTAGTTGTAGTCTCAGTCGGCTGACTGTACCCAACCAAGCTTCTGTGGCAGGTGATTCCGAACTTTTGAACTGCAGTGTGTATTTACACTGAATTCAACAGGCTATATAGCATGATAACGTAATGCTGACTACTAGTGGCTCGCTATCCGACTATCGGACAGTGATAATATCTATGTTGCCGACAGCCTCTGGTCTTCTTGTTGATGCAAAACAGACATTTGGATGAACTATGACCTCCAATGAAAGATCACTATGGCAAGACGGGACAACGCTTTTATTTTGGCATGCATTATGTAAAACATTAAAAGGAGTTTAGGCTCTTTCAAACGGTGGAAATAGCTTTACGGTTTATATACTGTTTTCCCTGTGGAAATGTTCAACCTAAACCTAAACTAAAATTAGTTACATTGGCTAACTTAACTCAGCTACTTAACGTTAGCTAACGTTAAGCCTGCTCACAGAAGCTAATTGGACAACGACTTAAAACACACACATACGCTATCCTCGTTAAGACGAATTAAGTTCCTTAGATAATGTTAAATTAAACCAACCGTGGCATACATTGTTTGGGACATAAAACAGTTAAGTTTACCTGTTTAAACCGCTCCCACCGTTCAAACAGATGGCTCTGTGTTGTGCGATGTGGCACAGAAAGCAAGCAAACCCCAGGCAGAAAGCTCCTCCTCCCGCTGCCAAGGAAACCAAATCTTCTTCGTGTGTTTTACGGCGGTTGGGGATCAGCTCATGGGTGCATTACCGCCACCTTCTGCTCCGAAAGGAAGGAAGGAAGGAAGGAAGGAAGGAAGGAAGGAAGTAAGGAAGTAAGGATAGATAGATAGATAGATAGATAGATAGATAGATAGATAGATAGATAGATAGATAGATAGATAGATAGATAGATAGATAGATAGATAGATAGATAGATAGATACTTTATTGATCCCCAGGGGGGAATTCAAGGTCCCATTAGCTTACAGACATAACACACAACATACATCATAACAGCATGTTAATAACAAATTTAAAATAAAAATCCACATGAATAATATGGACATTAAAAGAAGATACTAAATAAAAAAATCCACATGAATAATATGGACAATGAAAGAAGATACTAAATAAAAAAACAATCCACATGAATGTACTAAGGCATGTATAAGCATGAGATTGTATTGACAGTAGACTTACAATCTAATTCCCTTTAGAATAAATAAATAAACATACAAACAAATTCAGGGTCCTTCGCAAAAAGGGGAATCATTTATTTTCGGTATAATTACATCCATAAATAATCCAGTGACAAAATGAATGATTGTTTTGGTCATGGATTTCATATACTTTCTGTAAGAAACATCTAAAAGCAAAAAAAAATCCTATGAGATAGGTGTTCCTGGTATTAAATCTTATGAATATAATTTGTATCAATCCTCCTTGACGTGAAAAGGTTTGGGAACCAGACAGTGCCACTGATGAAGGCCCTATAACGACTGTTTAAAACTGATTGGATGGTGTTCAGTCTGTATGGACTAAATTAACTAAACCTTGCCTAGTTAACTAATTAATCCATAAATTATCTGTTAGACCTTGCAAGTATGTACACATAGGCTATGTGTTGCTTCATGATTTTCTTAAAAAAAAATCTACTGTCCTGGTAATTCATATGATTTATAAGGTGAGTCCCAATAAATTTTTCTGTGTTGTGCATTTGAGGTATTTGTTGTGTCCAAGAGCCAGGAAAACCATGACTTTCTAAAAAAAAAAAAATTTAAAGTATAGTCTAGTATTTTGTAATTTAAAGTATTTTTTAAAACATGTTTTTAAGTCCATCCATGTAATCCATGTCAACATTAAATATGAATGTGATCTACATAAATACACCATAACTCCAGTAAATGCAGGGTAGCCATAATAATAGCTGCTGACCGGATTGGTCAGAATAAAAACGGCTCACAATATATGCTCGCAATCATAGACTGTTCCTGATATTTACATAGACAGTTAAAAAATATACATTTAGAGAGATATTTACAGTTTATGCTCGCAATGCATGTTACTGACTGTGGAGGGCAGCGTTATACATCACAACGCGCAGCCTACCGTAAACTCTTTCAAAGAAGAAGAAAGAAGAGAGGCGAGAGTTTAACTTTACAGGTTTTCTTACAACTCAAATATTTTTACTGTTGTGAATTTTCGTCTCACGACGATAAAGGCCTGTTTAATTATCCATACGGTGTGCTGTTATCTAACAACACATAAGGACAGCACTGAGAGGTCGGTAAGTAAACTGATGTCTCGTTACGTGTTGTTCACTGCTGGGTGTCGTTAGCTGCGGACATAACGTCACGCACTCCATTGAAAAATCTGCCACTTTAGTAGAACATAACGTTAAACATCCGAATGCCATTTTACGTTATAACTAACTCGGTGTCGGGTTCAATTACAAAAAACTAATCCAGATGTCATTACAATTTTAACTTTTAGGATTGGCTAGTTTGTCTGGTTGTCCCGCAATCGCATTGGAAGTTTGCCCACCCTGTTCAACATTAGCTAACATTAGCAAAACATACCCACGTAGGAAGTAGCGGAGTGACGCAAAGCGAAATAGAACTGACGTTAACGCTAATAAGCATTGACAAGAAGACTATAACGTTACCTGTTTTGCATGTACATTACTAAAGTAGCGTAATACAATGTTAGGACCTTGGCCTTTGTACAACGGGCACATTTTTGATGGGAGTTCACTCAATAACGTTTCTCTACACGACCGAACAGGACAGCCGAGCTAACCCTCTGCTTGCTGTTAACTACATGAATGTATAACAAGACCACCGGTTGACTAGCATAATTTGCCACACCAAAGACATATTAACATGAGTTCTTTTTTCAATTAACTTTGGTGTTTAAACTAACATGCAACGTGACAAAAACATAAATTATAAAACAGTCATCATACTTTAAAGATAAAAGAGACAGCCCTGGTTATACATGCGTAATGCAGTAACTTCGCATATCACCTGTATGAACACGTTTCTTATTTACAATTTAGATAGACTTAAACATTTCATGAACTCAGTTCTGAAAGGTTCAAATGCCAGCTGAGACTTTGAGAACTTTGTTCTTTGTGGATGGGAAATTTTCCCAACTATACTGTCTGTTTTTTGTTTTCATAGTATAATATCACATCATTGGCTTCCCACTTAATTGAGTGATTACTAAATAGCTCCACCAAGGGGGACCACTACCAATATCTGAAATAAATTGAATATCAGCTACTAATTATAGTTCATTTCAAGATAAGTGAGCTGCTACCATTGTAAATGTAGTTGGTTGTTGATATGTGCCCTCTTCCTACTCCTCTAGTTTCCTGCTGAGTCACATTCCATTTAATGAGAAGCGGATCTGAGGAAAAGATAACAGTGTAATAGGTGGCTTCCACTCTTTATTGTGATACATGCCTTCAGCCACTGGGTGTCCTGCTTTAACACTCGTTGTCAACAACGTCTTTTCCTGGGTAGCTTCATAGAGAATATTTTGCTCCAGTTAAGGCAAGGCAAGGCAGGTTTATTTGTATAGCACATTTCAGCAACAGGGCAATTCAAAGTGCTTTACACAAAAACAGTAAAAAATAAACTAATAAAAACAGTTAGAAAAAGTAAAAATAAAAACAGATAAAACACAGAAAAAATAGTTTAAAAATAAAAACAGATAAAACACAGGAATAAAAGTTACAGTGCAGCATAAGAAATTAAACATTAAAGAAATGAGCATCATTTAAAGAAAGGCAACATCAAAAAGAAAGGTCTTCAGCCTTGATTTAAAAGAACTGAGAGTAGCAGCAGATCTGCAGGTTTCTGGGGGTTTGTTCCAGATAGGAGCATAGAAACTGAACGCTGCTTCCCCCTGTTTAGTTCTGACTCTGGGGACAGAAAGCAGACCTGTCCCAGATGACCTGAGAGGTCTAGGGGGGTCATAGTCTAGTAAAAGATCAGAAATGTGTTTTGTCCCTAAACTGTTTAGTGATTTATAAACTAGCAAAAGTACTTTGAAATCAATTCTTTGAGACACAGGAAGCCAGTGTAAAGACTTCAGAACTGGAGTGATGTGATCCAGTCTCTTGGTCTTAGTGAGGACTCGAGCAGCAGCGTTCTGAATCAGCTGCAGCTGTCTGATTTATTTTTAGGGAGACCTGTAAAGACCGAAAGTTTTTCCGAATCCTGTTGACACATAAG
>JABXJD010003418.1:0-24612 GCA_013375575.1 Percina caprodes | reverse complement strand
TGAGTGCATAAATGACAATGAAAAACATAGGAGCAGGACAGGATATGACATCTGCTTCAGTCAGTTTTTGAAAACCAGTTTTGAGTAAGGGCCTTCTTCTAGGAAAAAATAGATTTTTGTGGACACTGACAATCAGCGTAGTAAAATATTAACAGGGTGGATAACCAAAGGTGTTTCCAAGTGAGGCGTTTGGTGGCAAAAATCAAAAGATTTCTCAACACACTCTTGTTTTAATAGGAACAGCCGAATGAATGACATAGGAGCAAGAACCATACACAGTAGACTCAACCATGCCGTTTAAAGAGAAGGTGCTGTCCGATGATGTCGGATTGGGTTTTTAGGGTTGTGGCTAGTATACAGCTAAGGCCAAAGTTACGCAGCATCTCGCAAAGTCTAATTGAAAATAATAATATAATTTTAATACATTCACCAAGGAAACACGTATTCATTCCTCGGGAGTGTTTTAATCCGAATCATGGTCTTTCTCCTAAACCTAACTCGTCGTTTTGGTGCCTAAACTTAACTGCCGTTGCCACTTTGTCAGGCCTAGACGCCGTAAAGTATCCCTTCTAGCCACAACCGGCTCTTAACAACATCTATTTGCTATAACCACTTGTCAGCCTATTTTAAAAAACATGTTTTTTTTTTTACAGTTAGGACAGGGAGGACAGTTGTCCATGAGCATTCCCAGGATTTCTAGTTCCAACATCACCAAATCCAATTGTTTCCGTTGTATTTTCTGCAGCATAGTACAGAGACTGCTCCTCACAAAAGTTGTAAACAATGTCTTGCTGAAAGCTGATGCAGGTGAGTGCTCTGTGTTAATGCTGTTAGACAAAAGTGCAGCATTTGATACTGTACAGCGTGAGTCTGCACTCTTCACACCCACAGACTAAAGCGGTGGGTCAGGGACTGGTTGTTTTCCTGTTTGACCGGGAGAAAGTTCCTACCATTTGTAGCTGGGCTTTTCTGACATTTCTAATACTTATGTACTGAAAGATAATGTTAACATTATCAACATGCTGACTTTCCTTTTACTGTTCAAGCCCATTAATGGTTCAAAGTGCAATATAAATAAAGATCTTTCTAATTGTTTGTGTTAATCATTTTGAATTTTATTATTTACTCTTTCCAAAGTGTATTTTTCCATTGCCATCAATGCCCTGTTTGTTGTTGGCAGGTTTTAAAGCCTTGCTGAAGTGCCTGTCTGGAAGGTTCTGCAGTCGAGAGCTGATAGGAATCATGGGGCCCTCCGGAGCCGGGAAGTCCACCTTAATGAACATTCTGGCTGGATACAGGTGGATATATTCCCTTCTTCTTTCCAGATAAAGTAAAAGCGTTGTCTATCACATCCTCAATTTTAGATCTTTTATCGATATATAGCTTGTCTAGAAAAGCCAGCACAGGAGAAATTAGTTTTCCTCACAGGCTATTTATGGCATAGATTTTGATATTTGATTTGTGTATTATGTGTTCAATCTATTCCATCTAACTGTCCAGTATGTGTGTTTGTTCTTCCTGCCGCCCAGGGAAACGGGAATGAAGGGTCAAATCCTGGTAAATGGGAAACCCAGGGACCTGAGGACATTCAGGAAAATGTCCTGCTACATCATGCAGGAAGACATGCTGCTGCCACACCTCACTGCACGAGAGGCCATGATGGTGAGCTGTTACTGCTGTGCTTACAGCACAGCCGGGAACATTTAAACTCATTCTCACATTGGGTTATTATTTTGACTCTTTATGGTAATTATGATATATTTTTGTATTCTGTCTGAACCTGGAAAATGATTGAAAGCTATTGCAGGGGTGTCGGACTTGGGGTGGAAAGGGGACTGAGTACTCAGGGCCCTCACGTGAGGAAGGCCTTAAAATATGCTAGAATGAATAGCTGTGGATGTGGGGAGGGTCCATAGAAAATGCCTTTCTACAGGGCCCAGAATGTTGTGCTACGCCCATGAGCTATTGTGCCAGCGTGCTGCACGGATTGGCCTCAGACCTGAGACTACCACTGATCTGTACAGTTGTTAAATACCTGTTGCATTACAAAATTAGGACATGTTTTTCTTTGCTGCAGGTTTCAGCCAACTTAAAGCTGGATGAAACTATGGATGTGAAGAAAGAACTGGTGAGCTAAACAAATAACATCTACTACATACACAGAAAAAAAGGTAATAACGTTAACACTTCCACTTGAATACTGAATCCTGACCTTAACCACACATGATTTACATATAACCTTTACCAATCACAGTTAATATTTCTTTTAACATTCTATGGACACGCATATGTACTCAATTTAGATTAAGACCAATCTTTCAGGTACATATATAGTATGTAAGTGGCATGAAGTGTAGTACCACTCAGGTGTAAAAAGTGTTTTGATTTCCAAAGTAAATCTATCAATCAAGAGCAGATAGGACATGTTGGCTTTACATTCTGACATGCAAAGAAGGCTTTCACCAGTTACACAGCAAACATAAATGCATACATTGACTGCCCTGTCATTACTATGGGTAGCTTTTTTAGCCACAGGCACCTGTTTTCTGATAAAATACAATAAATATTTGTTTTCTGACTCGTTCTGTTATGTAGCTTCAAATGACTATAATGTATTTGTGCCTATGTATTATGTTAGTCACTATGACTCAGTGATTTTGTCATCAGGCATTAATAAATACTTCTACCTTCCACTTTGCAGTCTATACTTACAATATTATTACTTATTATTGAATGTAACACAATCATAAAACTGACGTAATGGCATGTTTGTTTATGTCTACATTGCTTTTAAGCCATAGTTTTTGGGAACAAATGTAAAAAACAAAAAGAAGAAGAAAAAAAAGGTTTTGTATTTGTAAGGTGACCTGGTGAAACTGAATCTCTTTCTTTCTCTCGGACTTTCTCTATCCAGGTGAATCAAATTCTGACTGCATTAGGGCTCCTTGGCTGCGCTCACACTCGTACCAGCTCTCTGTCCGGTGGTCAGTGTAAACGGCTGGCCATCGCCCTCGAACTTGTCAACAATCCTCCTGTCATGTTCTTTGATGAGCCCACCAGGTGAGACAGACAGATGTGGATATGCTGGAGATGGCTAAATGTGAACTTTTTGGAAAATATGACATGTATAGTGCACGTAATATCAACTGAAACTAGAAGCAGATTATCTCATAACATTGAAAAATGAGCTCTTGCAGAGCAGAATGAATTACACATCTCAACAGAATTCTCTTTATGTCTTCGCCTCAGATTACTTCCCAGTTGCTCGTTAATGTTGTCCCTCCTGCATGTCTCTCTCTCTCTCTTCTTTGCTCAGTGGCTTAGACAGTGCGTCATGCTACCAGGTGGTCTCACTAATGCGCTCTCTGGCGCTGGGAGGACGGACCATCATCTGCACCATCCACCAACCTAGTGCCAAACTGTTTGAGATGTTTGACAAGGTACAAGTCTGTCAATATGAGGACATGAATGGGTGGCTGGACATTCCAGTTTCTATTTATTTTATAAGAAACTGTGGTGCATGAATACTGTAACATTGTACACAGGCACCGGCTGTTAAATGAAACGGCCTCTGTCAGTTGGAAACTTTTGAAAATAATTATCTTGTCAATTTACTTGTCAACCTTGAATCATTTTGTTCCTCCACAGCTTTACATTCTGAGTCAGGGACAGTGTATCTACAAAGGCACAGTCCCAAACCTCATCCCCTATCTGAAGACTCTGGGCCTTTATTGCCCAACCTACCACAACCCTGCAGACTTCAGTATGTCCACTTCCCATTTATTCACACATTTGCTACACTTTGCTGAAAATGATTATCTGTATCTCTCTCTGCCTCTTCCTTTGCTTTAGTCATTGAAGTTGCATCAGGAGAGTATGGAGACTTAAACCCTGTGCTGTTTGAGGCAGTCCAAGGTGGAATGTGTGCATTAGAGGAGAAGAAGAACCAATGTGATAACAATGGCCAGTCAGTCTGTGCAACAAAGTGCCCAATGGTGTGTAGTAGATGATGTGTATGCCGTACTGCTGTCAAGGCTGGATTACCAACTGGGCAAAGCAGGAAATTGTCCTAGAGCCTTAGCAGTTCACTGTGTGGCAAATACTTTTTGGTCAATTGATTTATTGCAAATTAGTTTGGTGTTATGCACCACTGGAACACAATATAAACAGAAAATATTTGTGCTGTGATTATCACTTTATTGGAGGGGACCCTGTGTCAAAGTCAAGTTTTAATACCTTTCATTTTTGTTTGATATTAGGCATGACATGTTCTTTTAAGAATAGTACATTTGGGAAAGGGAGTTTTTTCTCACCACTGTCACACTATGCTTGCTCTGGGGAATTACTAGTGACTAATTGTTGGGACTTTATAAATTATAGAGTCCGGTCTACACCTACTTTATCTGTAAAGTGTCTCGAGATAACCGTTGTTATGATTTGATACGATAAATAAAATTGAATTGAATTTATTAATGACCATTTTTGTTCATCAATTCCAAACTAAAGCATTTTGAATTTGGTACCGGGGAGGATTTGTGACTCTGACGAGCTTCTTTTCCGTAGCATAACATAAACTCATACGCTTGTTGGATCTTTCAGGAGAGCCCTGCCTTTCTATGTTAAGTAACATTGATTAAGTAACAACATTTTCAATGGAAGTACAGAACTGGAAAAACAAGTGGGCTGCATAGGAAGCTGGTAGGTGGATCTTGTTACCTTTCAGCTGGTTTCAGTCTTAACTGACCATTTCCTGGTTGTAGCTTCATATTAACAGTACATACATGAGTGACAGTGGTATCAAAATGTCATCTAACAAAATGAATGCAAAAAAGCCAAGAAGCTTTATTTGCCAAAAATATTCCTTGTCATCATATTTCACCTGGTTTCTGCAGCAACATTTTTGCCCAACAGTTAATCCAGCCCTGACAGCAGAAGGTTGTGTTGTGCTGCACTTTTGTGATGTGGGTTATAATTATAGACACATTTTTCAATGTTATGAGATGATCTGCTTCTATTTCCCGGGATGCCGGACATATAGAGAGACACACTTTTGCCACAAGCACACTGACACAGTTTTCTATTCTCTTCAAGAGAACTTTCATAACTATATGTCGAGATCAGGTGGGTGACATTTGTTCAGAAATATTGTATAAATATCATAGCTGTGCACTGGTTCCAAACACATGGAAACAGTCCTGTCCTATCTATAAGATTAAGTTACAAAATGAAGAGACCTAAAACACCCTACCTGAAAAACAATCAGGCAGTTAATCATCCGAGTCTGAGACTGCATGTTTTTTTTTCCTGCTTTTGTTCTGTTCTCAGGTTTTGACCCACCTCAGACTGATATCCCACATCGCCATAGGTGTGTTAATAGGCTTGCTCTATCTGAACATCGGCAACGATGCCAGCAAGGTCTTCAACAACACCGGGTTTCTCTTCTTCTCGATGCTCTTCCTCATGTTTGGAGCGCTTATGCCAACCGTGTTAACCTGTAAGTCTGATGGAGGAGAGAGATTATTAATTATATTTAAAATCCAATTTGATGTTGTGCCAATCAACAAGGCCCAATTACCAAAATCCTATATGTTGTGAATTGATATTGACATATGTATGTGAATGGTTTTGTTAGTTCCTCTGGAGATGAATGTGTTCCTGAGGGAGCATCTGAACTACTGGTACAGCCTGAAAGCCTACTACCTGGCCAAGACCATGGCTGATATCCCGTTCCAGGTGAGCTGGCACTGCCGGGGTTGGAGCGATGAGTTGGGGAGGACCTGCATGCCGACAAACTCGTTGTTACACACAGGAAAAGAAAACTCTACATACTACCCCACTGCACTCTAGTGTTAGTTGAAGGTACTACCTGGTTGTTGCAGTGGATTAAAACATTGGCCAGCATTTCTGCAGGGTTTTGACCCCTGTAGACTGACAGTAAGTTCATGTAGTTCACTTTTTTTCTTTACAAAGTGGGAAAGGTTCCTACATTATTCAGCTGCTGGCTCCAAAAAACTAAACGCATTGATTCTGTAAAAATATTAATATAATATTGCGTTGCATCATGTTTCTGTGTGCAGGCAAATAAGTTGGATTGTGTGTACTATATGGTAGCCTGTACTTCTTAAAAAACTTATTGTTGCATATATTAATGGAACAGTTAACCCCCAACAATCATAAGAAGAAGACCATGTTATCCATCATTGTCCAATAGTATTTTCACTGTAACCTGTTGACCAACATCATAAATGTGTGATCTGGCTCTCTGAATCCTAGTTACATGAAAACAAGGCATGTTTTGTTTGTCCTTGTACACCACACATATTAGCAGATTTTAATTTTGAAGAAAATGAAAATTTCACATCTTTCCTTTATTGGAATTTATCAGAAGCAGGCCATTGACACAACTTTTGGCGTTTCGTTGTGGCCAGCTTCAGTACATTATCGGGTTACATTAGATAAACAAAAGATTAATGTTGGGGTAAATTGTTCCTTCACTAAATTAAAGTTAATCATGGTGTTATTTTAGGTGATCTGCCCCATCATGTACTGCAGCATCGTGTACTGGATGACGGAGCAGCCTCCTGAGGCCAGTCGGTACCTACTCTTCATAGCCTTGTCCACCTCCACCGCCTTGGTAGCCCAGTCCCTCGGCCTTCTGGTTGGGGCTGCTTCCAGCTCACTACAGGTACTGCATGTCTGCATTGTTAAATATAGGATTTCTTTGCTCATGTTATAAATATAAGACAGGATATGTCCTCTTTATTCTTATACCTAGGTAGCCACATTTGTCGGACCTGTCACAGCTATCCCAGTGCTGCTTTTCTCTGGCTTCTTTGTGAACTTCGACACAATCCCCAAGTATCTGCAGTGGAGTTCCTATGTGTCTTATGTCAGGTGTGTACCAGTATCACTATTTTTTGTTAACATGGGGGATTAGGAATTTTAGTCTGGCCACAGCAAAACATCATGTTGAATTTCTATTTATTACAATCTGGGTCTTATTTCCATAGATTTGGACATCATTTCTATTCTCACCAAGTCATTATTTTAGGTCTGGGAATACAGTAACATCACTAGAAATAACTCCGCCTCACTCCCAGGTTGGCCTAGAACAAAGTATTGTTAGTTTATTTGGCGGAAACGAAAATGAGCCGCAGACTATTACCTAAACTGTCTATTGATTAACTTACTGGACCAACCTTAACCTAACCATACTTACTATAGCAGTTCTCGTGTATAACAAAGGAACTATTAGGGAACCATTAAGGAACCATCACTGCAGACCCATCTCCCCGAACACAACCTGTTCCATCTTCTCCCTCTGGTAGGCGCTACAGAGCACTGTACGCCAAAACCAACAGACTCAGGAACAGTTTCCACCCACAAGCCATCTCTCTGATGAACAGCTGACTTCTTACCCACAGTGTCAGGTTCAATTCAATTCTGGTCAATCACCCAGTAACACTGTCTCTACAGCACACAGCAACTCTTCATTGCACTCATGCCTCTATATTGGTTCTGTTTATAAGTATATATTGTGTATATATTAGTGTGTATATTTTGTTTTGGTTGTTTTGTATGTATAAGCACAGTGTGATAACGATGCTCGAAAATTCCTCGTATGTGTCCTCATACCTGGCAAATAAAGCTGATTCTGAGGATTCTGATTCTGATTACAGACAGGCAGTTCTCAGTTTTTACACTTTGATCTGTGTTTCCAAATTGAGAAATGATCCTTCATTGTTCAAGGGGTGGCTGCAGCAAACTTAATCACATTTTATACCAAATTAAATATTGGGCCTCATGCAACATTTTCATATTCTTATCCTAAATGAGAGTTCCAAGTCACCAAACTACACTTAACACTTAACTGCCCAAACCTTGTAAATCGCGTTTAGCCTGATGAATGCCACCTGAACCAAAACCATCAATATGCTGTTGGTTGCATTTAAAGGGCTCATATTATGCTAATTTCCAGGTTCATAATTGTATTTTAGGTTTTATCAGAATAGGTTTGCATGGTTTCATTTTCAAAAAAACTCCACTGACTTCTATTTTTGTTGTACTGTACATTGCTGCAGCTCCTCTTTTCACCTGTGTGAGCTCTCCGTTTAGCTCTTTGTCGGGAGTCGCACATGCGCAGTAGCTAGGTAAGGACTACTACCCAGTCAGAAGCAGAGTATGAGGTGTGCCATTCTAGCAGCTAGGCGAGCATTATAACGTGTGTTACAAAGTGACGTCACGGAAGTAGAGCTGGACTACAATAGAAGTTTTGGAGCAGTTTGAACAGTGTTTTCTGTTGGAGACGGTAGTTAAGTGTAATTGGGGTGGACTTTTGGCTTTTCACTTGGTAAACCTATAATGTGCACAAAAAAGATATATAACGCAATAAAGGAAGAAAAAACCAGAATGCATAATATGAACACTTTAAAACATACACATTGTGCACTGCTATGAAGATTGAAGTAATAAAACAGCTCTTAGTAGAGATGAAGAGTTTGTAGCCTTGTTTAACGTTTGAGCTATTTAGACTCAGTATTGAGTAGGGCTGGTGCAATTCAATACTTTTTAGGCACCAGCCGAATTGCCTCTAAAGTATCAAGTATTGAAAAAAGCCTCGTCATTCAATACCCAATTTCAATACCTCAAGAAATGAATCTCATCAGTGATCCAAAAAGCATGCAGCATGCGTCTACCAAGATCTAATAATGTCTGTGATTGGCTGTTTAGCGTTAAACGTCATAGTGGCAGGAAAAACTCTGTTACACAGAGATGGGGCTCACATAGACAAGCTGAAAAATAAATAAAAAGATTTGTGCGGTTGGTGTAAATTGGAATCAAAAAAGTATTGTTTGGGAACCGGTATTGAAGTTAGAATTGGTATTGAAAATCTTTGAACAACACCCATCCCTAATTTCAGGAGATGAGTTGCTTGGCTACTGAATTTGCAATTATTATTGTATCTCTCTCACAGGTATGGCTTGAAGGGGTGATCCTGTCCATTTGGGATGAACCGTTCCGAGCTGGAGTGTCCTGGAAAGGTGTGTAAGTTCCAAAAGCCGGAAGAGGTTCTGCAGTTATTGGATGTGGAAGATGCAAAGCTCTACATAGATTTCATTGTCCTGGGCATTTTCTTCATCATTCTGGCTGGCCACCTACCTTGTCCTCCGCTACAAGGTAAAGTCCGAGCGATAGGTTTCGCTTGGCTCCCTTTCGAAATCTCATGGCCCTCCCTAGTGTCATCCCAGACCTCTGGTCTCTTTTCTGTGCACAGAAAACAACCTCTCATGTGGGAATTTGTTTCGTTTTAATTGTACGCATTGCTGCTTTAAGGACAGAACATACATTCTCATCTGTTCTACTGCCAACACATGTGCAGTGACTGAGCAGTGAAGATCCTCTTATACATCTACATATACCTGTTTTACCTCAGACATCAGGACTTAATTCCTGTGCACAAAGCCACATAAGCAGTGAGGAGGGCAAAGAAACTGAGCCACATTCAGCAGCATGTATTGTATGTTTCATATTCCTGCAAGACATAACAAGACGGATGTGATATAGTAGTACTATGGAGCGGACATTCATGTTTATTCTACACTGTGTGCTGTGACTTTGGTCCACAAAACGTCCCCCTTGAGAAAAAAAGCAAATACAAACCGTGTTTACTTTGTGTTATTAATCAGAAGAACAAAAAACAGATACATGGTTGTACTGGAGAATAAGTGTGATGGTGTGTATGAAAGAGTGAACACTGGGGAAGAAGCAGTTTGTTTGAGGTAGCTGTCATATGACAGAACTTGGGTGACAGTTTGGAGTTCCAAAACATTTACTTCCTGTGTATGAAAATAAAATCAACGTTTGAGCTAGATTGTTTTTTAACGTGTGGATAGTTGTAAATTAAGCTTTATCATGATTGTCTATCGAGATTTGGTATTTTTTGTACTTCCATAATATAATCAGAAAACTTTAAAATCTCAGTTATAATCAAAATTGTTCAGCCTTAATCATTTTATACTATGCTGTATTATCTTTAGTACTGTATTATACGCAAATGTGATTATATAGATGTATATAAGCTAAATAGATAAGTTGTTGTATCCTTATTTTTTTGTGTCCACACTACATCCAACATGCTTATGCAATTGTGTTTGGTGCTATATGAAGTTTTAGGTTATATTTGAATTAAATATGTACTGTATATACACACACATAAATACATATACAGTATATATATAAATATATACTGTATATGTATATATATATACATATGTATGTATATATAATATATATGTGTGTGTACACACATGTATATATGAAAAATTATGCATCTGGACTGCACATTACAAACATACTGAGCATTTTGATAACAACCAAAGAAAAGTATTGTAACTGCAAGTATACTCACATTTAATTTACAATGTATTGAGAATCTTTCTGTTGTTTTTTTAATGTTGTTTGAAACATATATTGGAGATATTTCAGCTTAACTGTAATGTACAGCTAAGTAAAATATCTGACATGATAGTCCAATAAACACTGATCTAACTATTTCAATTAAATATCTCAGTTTGTTAATGTGCAGTGAATACGCTATATGGTATCCTCCTACTTTTACTTTTAGGGGGGCAATGTGACCATGGTAAGGGATCATCCTACAGTAAGCTTTCAATAGCTCTAAGTTGCAGGAGACTCCATAAATTTGGTCACAGCTACAGCTTTGACAACTACTGGAATAACTACCATATACTGCCTACAGCCACAGAAACATACATGCAGATGATGTTTACTCTGGCACAGGGGCGTCGGACTGTGTGTGTGTGTGGTGGGGGGGGACTGAGAGTACCCACATGTGAAGAGGGCCCAAAAAGATGCTAGAATGAATAGCTGTGGATTGTCTTACAGACAAACTAACACACTTACTCACACTTTCCGCCCCCGCTTGACCCACAAACATCCAGCTCAGGTAGACAAACAAGGTCCATGTCCATATCTGTATCATGTACTTAGCAAAAAAAGTTTGAAATAACTGAAAACATGCCTTTTATTCTAGTTTCTTCAAAGTAGCCACCCTTTTCTTTTTTGATAGTGCTGCAAACCCTTGGTGTTCTCTCAATAAGCTTCATGAGGTAGTCACCTGAAATGGTTTTCACTTCACAGGTGTGACTTGTCAAGGTTAATAAGTAGAATTTCTTGCCTTATTAATGGGGTTGGGACCATCAGTTGTGTTGTGCAGAAGTCAGGTTGATACACAGCCGACAGCCCTATTGGACAACTGTTAGAATTCATATTATGGCAAGAACCAATCAGCTAAGTAAAGAGAAATTAGTGGTCATCATTACTTTAAGAAATGACGGTCAGTCAGTCTGGAAAATTGCGAAAACTTTGAATGTGTCCCCAAGTGCAGTCGCAAAAACCATCAAGCGCTACAACGAAACTGGCTCACATGAGGACCGCCCCAGGAAAGGAAGACCAAGAGTCACCTCTGCTGCTGAGGATAAGTTCATCCTAGTCACCAGCCTCAGAAATCGCAAGTTAACAGCAGCTCAGATTAGAGACCAGATGAATACCACACAGAGTTCTAGCAGCAGCCACATCTCTAGAACAACTGTTAAGAGGAGACTGCGCGAATCAGGCCTTCATGGTCAAATAGCAGCTAGGAAACCACTGCTAAGGAGAGGCAACAAGCAGAAG
The DNA here is from genome assembly GCA_013375575.1 of Percina caprodes. Lineage (NCBI taxonomy): Eukaryota > Metazoa > Chordata > Actinopteri > Perciformes > Percidae > Percina > Percina caprodes. The sequence continues at coordinate 12,918 of JABXJD010003418.1, read as the reverse complement.
AGATTTGTTTGGGCCAAGAAACACAAGGAATGGACATTAGACCAGTGGAAATCTGTGCTTTGGTCTGATAAGTCAAAGTTTGAGATGTTTGGTTTCAACTGCCGTGTCTTTGCGTGACGGAGAAAAGGTGACCGGATGGAGTCTACATGCCTGGTTCCCACCGTGAAGCATGGAGGGAGGTGTGATGGTGTGGGGTGCATTGCTGGTGACAATGTTGGGGATTTATTCAAAATTGAAGGCATACTGAACCAGCATGGCTACCACAGCATCCTGCAACGGCATGCCATCCCATCCAGTTTGCATTTAATTGGACCATCATTTATTTTTCAACAGGACAATGACCCAAAAGTCACCTCCAGGCTGTGTAAGGGTAATTTGACCAAGAAGAGAGTGATGGAGTGCTGCGCCTCCACAGTCACCGAACCTGAACACAATCAAGATGGTTTGGGGTGAGCTGGACTGCAGAGTGAAGGCAAAAGGGCCAATAAGTGCTGAGCATCTCTGGGAAGACCTTCAAGACTGTTGGGAAACCATTTCAGGTGACTACATCTTGAAGCTCATCAAGAGAATGCCAAGAGTGTGCAAAGCAGTAATCAGAGCAAAGGGTGGCTACTTTGAAGAAACTAGAATATAGGACATGTTTTCAGTTATTTCACACTTTTTTGTTAAGTACATAATTCCATATGTGTTCATTCATAGTTTTGATGCCTTCAGTGAGGATCTACAATGTAAATAGTCATGAAAATAAAGAAAACGCATTGAATGAGAAGGTGGTTCCAAACTTTTGGCCTGTACTGTATATATTATATATATATATATATATATATATATATATATATATATATATATATATATATATATATATATATATATATTTACTTGGCAATATTCCACCACTGGTGGAAGGCCAAATAATGCATTTACTCCATAACGCTGTGGAAATACAAGACTACCTGTGTCTAAGGTTTTCAGTAGAGACAACATAGCATATATATAAAAAAGTACTAGATATATATTTTACGCAACAGAGGGCGACAGTCAGTGATTCAATGTAACATGGATCCATGTTAACACAAGAAGAAGAAGCGACTTTGCGTTTCCTACTTGGGTAAGAGACTTTCTTTAACTGTCTATGGTAAGAGAACGGTTTCCTAAGATAGCGAAGGTATATCCCGCCTTACTCTACCTCTGATTGGCTTACCCTGACATTTTTACCTTAACCTTAATTCAGTCTCACTCATCGTGCCTAAACCTAACCAATCCCACCAATGCAGGCAACGAGCAACCAGAGGCTGGGTAAGGTGGGTCATTCCGTCGCCATCCTTGAAAAACCCAAATTTGCAGCACATTCGTATCGTTAACTAGGCTAGTTTTATAATGGCTCCAGGGAGGGTTTTACGATGCTGAGAGCCTGCTGACAGCCTTCACTCAGGTTGACAGAGATACAGTAAGCTCGACCTTATAGTTTGTTTGGCGGTGATAATGTAGCCACTGTGTTATGGAAGCTACAGCTTTCTGTCAACTAATTTAGCTAACTAATTTAGCTAACTAATTTAGCTAGCTAATTTCTACGCAATGCTTAACGTTAACGTTCAGCTCTGTCTTACATGTATGTATGTAGCATGTATGTAGCATTACATGTACCTGTAGCTAGCTAGCTATTGTCGGGCTTTTTCACCTTTATTTGGTAGGGCAGCTAGGTGAGAAAGGTGAAAGAGAGAGGAAGACATGCAGGAAATCGTCACAGGTCGGACTTGAATCGTGGACCTCTGCATCTAGGCTTAAACCTCGAAGTTTACGTGCGCCTGCTCTACCCACTGTACCGTCCCGGCCACAGCTAGCTAGCTAGCTAGCTAACAGCTTATTGGCCACTTTAAGGATGAAAAAAGGAATCGTCACAGCGTATAAACTTTAAAGCATATTAAGATTACGGCATATTTAAAACACTTGAAAATTAAAAAATGATTAAATGAGACCTCATCCATTTGAGGATTAGCTAGCTAGCTAATGTTTCAGTCTGCCTGACAAATTTTTGTCAAGTTGTTCATATAAATGCTGTCAAGACAAACAAGTACATGCCACTGAAAACAAACCTTTCAAAAAGAGCTTAGGACAGCAGTTAGTTACTACTAAAATATATTCAGTGGCATAGAAACGGCTGGCAGCAGTTATTACCTTATACTGTCTATGGCTGCTACTAATGTGTTCAGTCTTGAATACCTAGACGGCTGAAGACTTCTCAATCCAGTGTTACTGATGGAATAAGAAATATATTGGGACCATTTAGTAGTTAAGGGTTGTTAACAACCCTTAACTACTAAATGGTCCCAATGTAGGTTTTTCTGTAGGTTGAAAATGTTTCTGTTGAAGGCATGCACTTTATTTTTTGTTTTGTTTTATTCTAGATAATGTGTGAATTTATAACATATTTAATATTGGCTTAATAGGGTGTCCCATTTCCTATTTCTTCATTATTTCTTATGATTGTTCTTCACTTTAACTGCTTTGCCAAAAAAAAAGAAAGTGTAAAGCTTTATCAAGCACTGTCAGTAATAGCCTATATGTAACACACTAAAAAAAGGATCTCTTGAGTGATTAATATGTTTTGGATGGGAGTGGAAAGCACTACTTCTGTTTCAATGGTTACTAAATAAATATTGTCACTAACCCGAATAACATTTGATTTGTATTTTTACCAACAGCAGTTTAACTGGACTAGGAAGGCATGCTGCCTTTTGTTGGAGCTGAGTTGACACCAGTGCAGCTCTATCGACATCTCCTCAGATGTTGCAGGCAGTTACCAACCCCAGCAATGCAGCAGCATTATCGACATGCCATAAGACAGGTGAGGTCAATATGTGCACCGACTATTGAGAAGCTAAATGGTATGATCTTGGACACTCTATTTATATAGACTTTTACTGACAAACAACTCGCTGCTAGCTGGCTGGGGGCTGACTGTGAATGTGTCCCGGCCGGTGCTGTAATGATAGTGGATGGTTGCTAGCTGGCTGGGGGCTGACTGTGGATGTGTCCCCCGGCCGGTGCTGTAATGATAGTGGATGGTTGCTAGTTGGCTGGGGGCTGACTGTGGATGTGTCCCCAGGGCTGTTGTCAGCACTCATCCCGACTGAAGGCTTGCAGCGCCGGAAGACTGAGGCAGACAGACAGGGTTTTGGTAGCTAGCTAAATTACTATTAGATTAGTTGTCTATCTATACAGTTAACGTTACTGATGAATTTGTGGGTTAGCCCAGATTGGACAGATAGCCTAGCTAGCTGTCTGGATTTACCCCAGTTAACCATAGTCCTCAGAAATCCACCAGAGTTTAAAATGCCAACACAAAGGAAGCGGAAGGAAGCGGGTATTCAGCCAAAAGGAGGACATACGGCGAAATTTGATGTGGAATTTCGTGGATATAGACTATCTTCTGTTTAAACAAAAATAGTTAATGATTCCTTTTTAATGTCCCTGCTAATCGGCTGATTTCAGATTTACTCAGAATTGTCCTCTGAACCTCATTGTGATCACCATCCTCCCCTCTTCCACATCAACTGTCTGTCAGCTATTAAAACCTGGATGCAACACAACTTCCTCAAACTCAACAGCGATAAAAAGAATTCCTCCTCTTAGGCTCCAAATACACACTCCGCAAAATCAATAACTCCACTCTCACCGTCGGCAGCACCATTGTCTCCCCAGGCCTGCAACCATGGCATGATCTTTGACTCACCCTCTCCCTTGAGCCCTACATCCGTTATGTCATTAAAACCTTTCTTTCACTCATCACACATCGCCAAAATCAGACCCTCTCTCTGCCAAAAGACTCATTCACGACTTCATCTCCTCTGATCCTTTGCTTTTGGTTTCCAGGGTTACATCAGTCACTCCGATGAAGACGACCAAGAGAGGATACAAATGATAATCCAAAGAGCTATTGCAGATGCAGACTGGATTCTTGATAAAGTAAGGATGAAGGCCTTTTTTAATTCCAAGTTGATGTGCAAATAAATTCACATGATAATTCTTAATTCTCTTTTTGATTCACAGTATACCAAGAAGAAGTGAAGTTCATAATCCATGAATATGTCCTCGGGTGTAGCATTTTGCAGAGCTGCACCTGACATGAGTCGTAGTGGTGGATCTACTGTTTCTATGTCTGAGTTTTGAATGCTCATTGTGTTATTTGTCCTCGTTATTGTGGAGATGGGAACAGCCATGATGAAGCAACATCTGATTGTTAGGACTATACTGTATGAAATGACTGCTCAGTTGAATATAATGTTCACTATCTATAAAAAGGGTATATGTTTTTAGGTTGAAATGAGTTTATATACTGAATTCAATAAATTATTCTCAATATTTATAGTTTTGTCTTAACAGTGTTAATATACTTAACTTAATAAAAGTGGAATTTTAGACATGAACTGATAGTCCTGTTCAAAGTGACTTAAAGAGGCTACCCTTCACTTGTTGAGATCACCACACTTAAAAGTAACAAGATAATCTATAGAGGGTGAATTATTAGTAAAGACCAAGGCTACAATGGTCTGTTTAAATTACAGAAGGTAAAATGTTAGTACATCACTTAGGAGCTAGCAGGAAGAGAAGTAAAACCCCAGAAAGGTTATGCATGTATCCTAGGATAATGTATGTCACATGAAATCATAAAATACAACTCCAGTTAAATGCAATGCTTTATGTGGCTTGTGTGCTCCAGGTAGAGTCAATGAGTTATGGGCAGATAAAGTGGTAGAATGTTGAGATTGAAAGGGAAAGTAACAGATTCCTCAAGTATCCTTGTCAAAACTAAAGGATTCAATACAGAACACGAAGAAAGAAACTCCCAACTGCTAAAGAAGTTAATGTGACTTATGAATCGTAAGTTTAATTGCAGACCAAAATTGTGTAATTCTTGTTTAGCTATTCTCACTAGGACCACCCAATAGTGTCAAAATATATGGATATCACATCAACAGATTGAAACAGAACACTATAGCAATGTTAAATATGTGCTCAGTTGGTAAAGTGGGCGCCCATATATAGAGGTTTACTCCTCCATGCAGCAGGCCCAGGTTCAACTCTGACCTGCGGCCTTTTGCTACACATCCCCCCCATACACCTCTCTAACATATTGACAGCGCGAATGATTTATTGTGCAATACAATATAGGATTTATTCAAGTATAACCATCTGTCAGCTTAATCAATACATTAAAGACAATGACACACATGACATACAGAGAAGAAAAGAGGACGATGTAGTCCTCGTTGTGTGCCAGTGCCCACTGACTGGTTGTACCAGAAGAATGAAATATAAGCAAACATAACAACACAGATGATCGAATCAGTATCAACTTCTATCTTATAAATGTATATACAGATGCATGCACATGCAGTATTTCAATTTATACAAAACGTAATAAAACTAGATACAGTCATTTTTTCCAGTATAAATAGTATAAATATTATTCACTTGTATAAATAGCTCCACCTGCACTGATGTTGGTCTGACACGTGCGCACACACACGATTTTTTTTAGGATGATGTTGGAGCTTTGGGATTGCTTCAGGAAAACAGTTGCAGCAAAGTGTTTCTCTGAAGTGAGCATCGCTCAGAGAAAACTGGACAGGCACTCTGGAAATGGTCGTACACATCCTCACTTCTGCAGAATAAACTGGTCGATAAACTCGTTCTGCTCTGACTCCACCTTGGACAAGGCTTCATACTCAATACAATATCTGAAAGAAGAAAACAGAAACATAAATGTACACCAATAAATGCAATAAGGCAAAAATAACAAGTCTATCACGTGACACATGAAATGTTAAAAATGCCAGATATCGTGGTACAATAAACACTGATGTGTTGATGGGTTTTTTTCTTCTTTTAATTGAACTTTAGACTTAAAATGTATCCAGGTATAAAGAGAAATGTACTGTTTTTGTTTGTTTTGCGCTGAATTAAAATAGATGAATCTCGCATTGCCAGACCCTCTACAGCGCTGTGGAGGAAGATCTGGCTAGTTCACACAGCATATCGGGATGGGAGGAAAACGTGCTATGGTTTATTGGCATTTCTTTAAACCAATCACAATTGTCTTGGCCGGCACTAAGCATCAGACTCAATGACGGCGCCTCTGCAAAATAGCCTCGGGAAGGAACTTGTTTTGGTGGAACGTGTACATTCAAAAGTTGTTTTAGTCGTGCAACAGAAAACACAGATTGGACAGCCAGACGGTCGAGCTAGCTGTCTGGATTTACCCTGCAGAGATCTGAGGAGAAGTTAACCATAGTCCTCAGAAATCCACCGGAGTTCAGAACGCCAACACAAAGAAAGCGGAAGGTGACTTTCTGGCACCACCTGAACAATCCAGCACATAAAACGTCATCCACATAGACTAAAAAAGATCAGAAACTATGACCTATACCGCACAAACCAGCACTGTGTATGTCAGGTTATGCGTCCACCCACGCACTGGTTACCTCTCAAGTTGCATCTTCTTCTCGGCTATGAGAGCCTGAAGCTGCTGCTGTTGAGCCTCCCTTTGCTTTGCCACTGACTTCAGCAGGTTTCTGGCTCCAATTGCCTCAAGGAGAAGAACACAGTATTATTAATATGTGTAATAACAACAGAGTGTAAATTGAAATTTCCCCTTGTGGGATTAATAAAGTATACATTATTATTATTATTATTATAATAATAATAATAATAATGTGTTGCTTTCATGATCAATCAACAGTTCATACTTTGGCAAAGCTGTTGCATAGGATGACTACAACATCTGCTGTAACAGCAGCTTTAAATGCTAAGCTTACCTTCATCTTTTCTGTCTCCGCTTCTTTAGCCAATTCATCCACCAGCTCAATTAGACCTCCCACTATCTTCTGAAACTGGCCAATTTCTGCAAAGGATAACACACATGTACATACCGTAGGATCTGTTGGTGGGGATAAGCAGGCTCAGCTAAATGAACTTGGCAAAAATATTCAGTGCTTACTGTCAACAAATTCTTTGCACTCTTCCTTGAGCTCTGAGGTTTTCTGGCTGACATCGGGCTCCAGTACCCGTAGCTTGTTGAGTTCATCAAAGTAAAAGCCTGCCTCGGCTAATGGGTCTTTAGCCATGGCCACAGGGCCTGTCCCAAAGGAAACATAAGGAATGAGGGGATGGAGAACAGGGCAACAGAGAAAAAAAAACAACTGAATATGAATATAGGCTTGTATAGGCTTATAGATTGTGTGGATTAGGCTAGATAAACATTTAAATGCGTTAATAAGCTAGAGAAAAGTAATTTTGCTTGTTATTGTTGATTCAGATTTTAGATTATGGGAGGTGATCCACTAAAGTCTAGCTATATGGTCAGAACAATGGGATGTCGGAGCAGAAGGTTTATTTTTTCAAAACAAAGGTGGACTAGTGGCCTGTAGGACCACGGGGAATTTTTTTGACTACTGAGCGGTCGGAATAGTAGGGCGTCGGAGAAATGACATGGCACCATTGTATAACGGGAGAATACTGTTGAACCACAATGGTGCAAATGGGCTCTGAATATTTTGGGAAGCAGTTTTTCCCTTTGGGCTCTCTGCAGAGATTATCAGTGGTCAGATTGAATAGGTCTAAACTGAGATTTGTCAGTCTATAGTATGTTCATCTGATAATCCCTGATCCAGTTCCAATAGCGCTAACCCTAGACTAACCTTAGATTTCTATTGGGAAGTCTGAAGAAGAGAGTTCCTATATAAAGCAACACACCTGTTCGTTCCAGCTTGTTATAGGCTGCATTTATTATTGTGTACTTGATACTGAAAACCGGAACATGTTTCCGGTATTATTGATTCTACTCTTACTGGGGCTGCACAATATACCGGTTTAAAATGTAAAAGTATCGTTATAGCGATATCAACTGGCGCAATTTACACATCGCTAAAGGCTGCAACGTATTGCAAAAGACACTCAAGAGATTTTTTTTGTATTAGTTGGAAGAAAAAATCCGCAGAAAACTGCACTTTAAAATGTAACAGTCATTCTTTTTTAGTGGTGCCTTTTATATCCAATTCACTGTTCAATGTATTCACTAATGAAGTTTAGTAATTCTTTTTTTTCATTTGTCTTAACTACAGCAAGCAATTTGTTGTATGTCAGAAGATTACCGGACGCAGCAGAAATGCAGAACTGAGTACACGTTATCGTTTTTTTAATCGCATATAATCTCATTATGGCGACATTCAACAATGTTATCGCATATTTTCCTCATATCGTGCAACCGCCCTAATACTTAGCCTTTCAAATGGTCTGGTTTAACCATTGTAATCCATGTACAAACCATTACTTCTTAACAAAAAACAACAAAAACAGAAAAACCTTTATACAAAATAACATTTGTTAAGATGTCTTTCTACAACCTTTCTACAAGCATGAAAGAACACTCAAAAAGATGGTAGTTGTAGTCTCAGTCGGCTGACTGTACCCAACCAAGCTTCTGTGGCAGGTGATTCCGAACTTTTGAACTGCAGTGTGTATTTACACTGAATTCAACAGGCTATATAGCATGATAACGTAATGCTGACTACTAGTGGCTCGCTATCCGACTATCGGACAGTGATAATATCTATGTTGCCGACAGCCTCTGGTCTTCTTGTTGATGCAAAACAGACATTTGGATGAACTATGACCTCCAATGAAAGATCACTATGGCAAGACGGGACAACGCTTTTATTTTGGCATGCATTATGTAAAACATTAAAAGGAGTTTAGGCTCTTTCAAACGGTGGAAATAGCTTTACGGTTTATATACTGTTTTCCCTGAAATGTTCAACCTAAACCTAAACTAAAATTAGTTACATTGGCTAACTTAACTCAGCTACTTAACGTTAGCTAACGTTAAGCCTGCTCACAGAAGCTAATTGGACAACGACTTAAAACACACACATACGCTATCCTCGTTAAGACGAATTAAGTTCCTTAGATAATGTTAAATTAAACCAACCGTGGCATACATTGTTTGGGACATAAAACAGTTAAGTTTACCTGTTTAAACCGCTCCCACCGTTCAAACAGATGGCTCTGTGTTGTGCGATGTGGCACAGAAAGCAAGCAAACCCCAGGCAGAAAGCTCCTCCTCCCGCTGCCAAGGAAACCAAATCTTCTTCGTGTGTTTTACGGCGGTTGGGGATCAGCTCATGGGTGCATTACCGCCACCTTCTGCTCCGAAAGGAAGGAAGGAAGGAAGGAAGGAAGGAAGGAAGGAAGGAAGTAAGTAAGGATAGATAGATAGATAGATAGATAGATAGATAGATAGATAGATAGATAGATAGATAGATAGATAGATAGATAGATAGATAGATAGATAGATAGATAGATAGATACTTTATTGATCCCCAGGGGGGAATTCAAGGTCCCATTAGCTTACAGACATAACACACAACATACATCATAACAGCATGTTAATAACAAATTTAAAATAAAAATCCACATGAATAATATGGACATTAAAAGAAGATACTAAATAAAAAAATCCACATGAATAATATGGACAATGAAAGAAGATACTAAATAAAAAAACAATCCACATGAATGTACTAAGGCATGTATAAGCATGAGATTGTATTGACAGTAGACTTACAATCTAATTCCCTTTAGAATAAATAAATAAACATACAAACAAATTCAGGGTCCTTCGCAAAAAGAATCATTTATTTTCGGTATAATTACATCCATAAATAATCCAGTGACAAAATGAATGATTGTTTTGGTCATGGATTTCATATACTTTCTGTAAGAAACATCTAAAAGCAAAAAAAAATCCTATGAGATAGGTGTTCCTGGTATTAAATCTTATGAATATAATTTGTATCAATCCTCCTTGACGTGAAAAGGTTTGGGAACCAGACAGTGCCACTGATGAAGGCCCTATAACGACTGTTTAAAACTGATTGGATGGTGTTCAGTCTGTATGGACTAAATTAACTAAACCTTGCCTAGTTAACTAATTAATCCATAAATTATCTGTTAGACCTTGCAAGTATGTACACATAGGCTATGTGTTGCTTCATGATTTTCTTAAAAAAAAAAAAAATCTACTGTCCTGGTAATTCATATGATTTATAAGGTGAGTCCCAATAAATTTTTCTGTGTTGTGCATTTGAGGTATTTGTTGTGTCCAAGAGCCAGGAAAACCATGACTTTCTAAAAAAAAAAAAATTTAAAGTATAGTCTAGTATTTTGTAATTTAAAGTATTTTTTAAAACATGTTTTTAAGTCCATCCATGTAATCCATGTCAACATTAAATATGAATGTGATCTACATAAATACACCATAACTCCAGTAAATGCAGGGTAGCCATAATAATAGCTGCTGACCGGATTGGTCAGAATAAAAACGGCTCACAATATATGCTCGCAATCATAGACTGTTCCTGATATTTACATAGACAGTTAAAAAATATACATTTAGAGAGATATTTACAGTTTATGCTCGCAATGCATGTTACTGACTGTGGAGGGCAGCGTTATACATCACAACGCGCAGCCTACCGTAAACTCTTTCAAAGAAGAAGAAAGAAGAGAGGCGAGAGTTTAACTTTACAGGTTTTCTTACAACTCAAATATTTTTACTGTTGTGAATTTTCGTCTCACGACGATAAAGGCCTGTTTAATTATCCATACGGTGTGCTGTTATCTAACAACACATAAGGACAGCACTGAGAGGTCGGTAAGTAAACTGATGTCTCGTTACGTGTTGTTCACTGCTGGGTGTCGTTAGCTGCGGACATAACGTCACGCACTCCATTGAAAAATCTGCCACTTTAGTAGAACATAACGTTAAACATCCGAATGCCATTTTACGTTATAACTAACTCGGTGTCGGGTTCAATTACAAAAAACTAATCCAGATGTCATTACAATTTTAACTTTTAGGATTGGCTAGTTTGTCTGGTTGTCCCGCAATCGCATTGGAAGTTTGCCCACCCTGTTCAACATTAGCTAACATTAGCAAAACATACCCACGTAGGAAGTAGCGGAGTGACGCAAAGCGAAATAGAACTGACGTTAACGCTAATAAGCATTGACAAGAAGACTATAACGTTACCTGTTTTGCATGTACATTACTAAAGTAGCGTAATACAATGTTAGGACCTTGGCCTTTGTACAACGGGCACATTTTTGATGGGAGTTCACTCAATAACGTTTCTCTACACGACCGAACAGGACAGCCGAGCTAACCCTCTGCTTGCTGTTAACTACATGAATGTATAACAAGACCACCGGTTGACTAGCATAATTTGCCACACCAAAGACATATTAACATGAGTTCTCTTTTTTTCAATTAACTTTGGTGTTTAAACTAACATGCAACGTGACAAAAACATAAATTATAAAACAGTCATCATACTTTAAAGATAAAAAGACAGCCCTGGTTATACATGCGTAATGCAGTAACTTCGCATATCACCTGTATGAACACGTTTCTTATTTACAATTTAGATAGACTTAAACATTTCATGAACTCAGTTCTGAAAGGTTCAAATGCCAGCTGAGACTTTGAGAACTTTGTTCTTTGTGGATGGGAAATTTTCCCAACTATACTGTCTGTTTTTTGTTTTCATAGTATAATATCACATCATTGGCTTCCCACTTAATTGAGTGATTACTAAATAGCTCCACCAAGGGGGACCACTACCAATATCTGAAATAAATTGAATATCAGCTACTAATTATAGTTCATTTCAAGATAAGTGAGCTGCTACCATTGTAAATGTAGTTGGTTGTTGATATGTGCCCCTCTTCCTACTCCTCTAGTTTCCTGCTGAGTCACATTCCATTTAATGAGAAGCGGATCTGAGGAAAAGATAACAGTGTAATAGGTGGCTTCCACTCTTTATTGTGATACATGCCTTCAGCCACTGGGTGTCCTGCTTTAACACTCGTTGTCAACAACGTCTTTTCCTGGGTAGCTTCATAGAGAATATTTTGCTCCAGTTAAGGCAAGGCAAGGCAGGTTTATTTGTATAGCACATTTCAGCAACAGGGCAATTCAAAGTGCTTTACACAAAAACAGTTAAAAAAATAAACTAATAAAAACAGTTAGAAAAAAGTAAAAATAAAAACAGATAAAACACAGAAAAAATAGTTTAAAAATAAAAACAGATAAAACACAGGAATAAAAGTTACAGTGCAGCATAAGAAATTAAACATTAAAGAAATGAGCATCATTTAAAGAAAGGCAACATCAAAAAGAAAGGTCTTCAGCCTTGATTTAAAAGAACTGAGAGTAGCAGCAGATCTGCAGGTTTCTGGGGGTTTGTTCCAGATAGGAGCATAGAAACTGAACGCTGCTTCCCCCTGTTTAGTTCTGACTCTGGGGACAGAAAGCAGACCTGTCCCAGATGACCTGAGAGGTCTAGGGGGGTCATAGTCTAGTAAAAGATCAGAAATGTGTTTTGTCCCTAAACTGTTTAGTGATTTATAAACTAGCAAAAGTACTTTGAAATCAATTCTTTGAGACACAGGAAGCCAGTGTAAAGACTTCAGAACTGGAGTGATGTGATCCAGTCTCTTGGTCTTAGTGAGGACTCGAGCAGCAGCGTTCTGAATCAGCTGCAGCTGTCTGATTTATTTTTTAGGGAGACCTGTAAAGACCGAAAGTTTTTCCGAATCCTGTTGACACATAAGTCCTTTAACGCTGGGCCCTGTGTTTTGCCAGGAATGATCTGGATCAGTGAGAGGTTGTGGCGGCCTCATCAGTAGCTGTCACCACGGCGGGGGACCATAAGACCTCCGTCTGCAGGGTGGTCATCTTCCTCCAAAGGGACATGTCCGGGGACAGCTGCCTGCCCCAGCATCACACCCAGTCTCACTCAACCTCCTCAGTCCCTCCTCTGGCCTGTCCCAAGACCAAGACCTGCAGTTATCGAG
>JABXJD010003248.1:0-31774 GCA_013375575.1 Percina caprodes | reverse complement strand
AGTTACTGGAATAACACGTGGTTGGAAATGTTACACGTGCAATGGAAATGGTTGGTTTAATATTTAGAGGCTTATATAACAGCTGTGATACCTCAAACATTTTCAACATTTCAGTGCTGAACACAGTATATCACCATCTTGTGAACAAAACTTCAAAATGTTGAATCAACTTTTTTTGTTTTTATGAAGAATCTATTTATTAAATGTTTTTAATATAAATATGTATATATGTATTGTATCTAACACAGAAGGTACTGATACATTACTCTGTGTGTGTCTGTGTGTGTGTCCTAGCGTTAGACATCAGTGCTCTCCTGTCCGTGGTGCCCCCAGCTTCCCATTGGCTGTGGGAGCACAGGTTGTGTTCAGGAGCCATGACTCGACCAATCGGGATGCACGCTGCTAAACTGCCGGTCAGCAGCAACATCAGCGTGGCTGTCAGAGTAGCTGCCCAACTGCATGCTGGGAGACCAACCTAGGGAAAGAGAAGGAGAGAGTTTTTAATGAGATTTAATAAGAGTGAAGGGAGTCAAGGCAGTTTGAGTGAGAACAACCTCTATACTTGAGTTAGAGTTGAAGGGTTTTAGCATTAGCCTCCTTCCTGTTATATTGAAGTACGTAGAAAAGATAAGGTAACTAACAGACAAGTAAAATCCCTTGTATAGTAACTTCTGTTTATCTGCAGTTTGATTTTTTGCAATCTGCCTCGGCAATAATCAACAAAATCAAATGGGCCGCTCCTCTTCACTGTGATGCAACAGTCCCACTGCCTTTTATGGGAAACTGCAGTTTGATTGACCAATCTGAATTAAACACATTACGCATTTAACACCAGAGTGTTGAAAATCCTGCTTTTCTGCCATGCATTTTTCTTCGGCTGAAATAATATAGCAGTACACTTTTGACTGTTGAGCGTGGTCACAAGTGCAGCAGACTCGATGAACTGATACTTTTTTTGCCATTTACCCCACCCTAACCCTAAAGCATTTCTAGTTCCAACCGATTGGAAGGTTGATAGCGTTCTACAACCATGCTATTGCTACAGCTAAATCTGAAACTAAAAGGTATTCATCCTAGGCTTAAAAAAATGGAAAGAAATGTTGAAGGCTTCTCAAGTGTTGCTGCTTCATACACACAATGCTTGAGGTGTGTGTACTTACAGTTCCCAGGAGATTGCTCAGAGCGACGTCAGCATATGCAGAGAGGAAGGCTGCATGCAGAGAAGAAGATAGTAGGGTAACTATATCCTCAACACACTGTATCTTTCCTCCAGGCTGCTGACATATAAACAGTAGCTGGAGCAGAGGTTGACTGCAGTTGGTCCCAACAGGAGACATACTGGAAGATTATCAATTAAGATCAATCTACCTAATGTGTGTAGATTAGCTCTCTGTCAAACTGCTCAGCACTAATGTCCATGGTGCTTCAGATGCAATTTCAGATGTGTTGTAAATGTGTTTGTCTGTATTCATGAATGAGAGCAGAGGGAGACAGGAAAGCTCAGTCTAAATACATCAATTAAATCAAACGTTACAGGGACAAAATGACAAGAATTATTTACCAATTACAACCACTTTGCAGAGAGACGCATAGAAATTGCCAAAAGACATGAAGCAAACAATTGACAGTAGGGAGATATGTGAATGCAAACAGTCCCTTTACGGTACAGTGAGCAGGCTAAATAAGCTTATATGTTACATTGAATTATTTTAAGTTTAAACACGTTTTGACTGTAGTCATTAATGCCCACATGTCCCTTTTTAAGGAACCCTTTACCCTAAGAAATCATCAGCATGTGAGTGATTAACTGATTTACTAAAAGGAACAACGATGCCATAAGTGACATTTCCATGATTCAAAGCTCAGACAAAATACATAAACTCACGACAGGATGCCTTCCACACGAGCAGGAAAAACTGTCAGAGTCCCATCTCAACTGTATGGATTCTACTGTTTAGGAACTAAATTTTTATAGATAAAAAATATGAGCTTCTTTAGTTCCACATACAAGAGCCATAGCATTGGGGTTGCATTAAGTCCCATTATTAAGTCTGAGAGATGTGGAAAATGCATATAACCTGAAAGTACTAAAGTTTTTGAAATACAATATGGAACGCAATAAAGTTCAAGATGACTTGTTAAAAGGTTATGCTTGTAAGATTTTAAAACAGTTTCAGTTCGAGCAATGATCCTACTGTTGTCCACTGGATATGCACTGTGTGGCAGTAGAGTGTTTCAGCACCATGGACAGAGACAATGTGCCGTTTAAGCACCATGGACAAAGCATAGCAACGCAGTTTGTTTGTTTCTGTCGCCCTCCGGTGGCAGAGTGTGACAAGAATAATGAGAAGAGCAAAAAGATTGGGATTTATTCCTAAATCTGCTTGTTTTAATATTCATGAAAAATACAAGTTAGGTTTATGCATTTAAGCAGATATTAGATACAAATGTGGTTCTTGTTTTTGTTGAGATTGGTAGTGAGCAGTCTTTGCAATGGTTTTCTATTATTCTTGAGGGAAAAAGCATGCTGTTTCGCAAATGTGTGACAACATGTCATTATCAAGAGTAATACCACACAAATCCTGAGCAAAACAGGATTTGATACAGAATGTAATGTAAAAGTTCTTGAGGGCTAGTGGGACAAAAAACTAAAAGAACAAATACGGAAGAGGGATGAACAACATGAAATATGATAATTAAATTCAACATCATCATATGTAAGGTCACTAACACTGTCATTGGGCACAATAGATAGCACAATAGTGTGTGTGTGTGTGTGTCTGTGTATCACCACTGGCGATGGCAAAGAGGTGGGTCCTCCAGCTGAAGGTGAAGTAGAGTCCTCCAACAGTCATGCAGCCCAGAGCTCCGTTAAACCCAGAGAGACCCGAATACAGAGAATCATGACGCACCGCCATTGATAAACCTGTCACATACACAGTTACATCTTTACAAATCTAATTACAAAAAACATGAGTCATTGCTGGTTACAGATCCGGGAATCACACAGGCAGAGGCAGAAGCAGAGGCAGACACACATGCATGCACACATACACGGCTGCCTAAGATGCTATACTAGAATTATCCATGGGGTGGCGTTAGACAAAAACTGTTGGATGGTTGCCTTCAGTAATCTGTGTGTAACCTAATAAGGAAATGTTGATTTTCCTTTCTATTCCCCATATGTACATAGACCTTGTGTAACAGTGTTTACAGGATATGATGCACCACTAAGGAAGAGCTGCTTTGTCTCTTGTATTTATGATTTTTCCACTTTGGAAAAGACTGCGTTCAGCCAGTGGCATACGACAATGGTAAATAGGGCTGGGTATACGAAGTCCTGACAAAGGCCCGGCTTGTCCCTGTTACACTAAAATAAAAGCCTTCACATTTTTCACTCTTTTACTGTAATGAGGCTGTGGGAGTAAGGGAAAAAAGAGAAAGCTTTGTTGGAGACTGATGACACAGGACTAAGAACCTCTAAGGAGACTTTTAAGTTGCATAATAAATAACATTTTAACAAGTCCTTACAATAACAACTTCAGTATCAATGTTTCCTTTTTGGTATTACATATTACAGCCCTGATTCCATCATCCAGTCTCTGTGGTATTGCTGCCCTGGGTATTGATGCAGTAGGTGGGTGAACAGCAGGTCAATGCTCAATAAACACTGTGAAGCAGAAGCTTTACTGTATGCAGACTGCACAAGGAGTATGCTGACCCAAATAAATCTCAAGGAGGCCAGAAGCATTGACCTGTTCTCTGGTGCTTTTGAGCAGCATCTGCACCGTGCCTTTCAACCCACACATGAGGGAGATTAACTATGTCATCAGAACGAGTAGGGCAGCTGGGTTCAGCTGCAAAGGCCAGCAAGCTTTATCCAGGATCTGAAAGCAGCATAATGCGTAGATAGTTATATATGTAGATATCTGGCTGAGAGAGGCCAAAAGAGGAGTTTGCTTTGTTGCACCTTTAACCTGCTCTGATCCATCTATTCAGGCCTGTACAGTTGAAAAAGATAACCTGACTCAAAACACCAGAAATAAAAACATTTGTATATTGCAAAACAAGGGTAGACAAAAAAAATAATGGAGTCAAACACAACACTTACCACAGCCTTAGAAATTACTAGTTGAACCAACTAGTAACTAGTAATTTAGTTAATAAATTGGCAAATTGTGTAGTAGCATTGTCAATTACAGTAGTTGCATTTTGGGTATTTCTGCCTTCTGCTGCACACCATTCCAAAGGGACAACACGGCATATAGTATGTGTGTGAAAGCAGCAGAGGCCATCTGGACTGTAGCCCCACCCGGCTACAGCAGTGGCCAAAAATTAATTTTTAATTTAAAACTGCTTACTGGCTGTTCTATTGATACATACTGAACTTATGTTTTATGGGAACATTACCTCTACAGCGGAAATGGCGTATTTTCACCTTCCTCATTAAGAGCAATATCATAAAACTGCTGTGTGACTTGTATATGTATAATGTATGTATAATTTACAAGAGTTCTAGGCTGAATGTGCTCCTCGGTGAGTGTGATGGAATTTTCCTTTGCTCATTAGCCTTGTTGCATTGTCATGTCTCATAAGCATCGCTACATTTTGCCTTTCAAACTCATTTAAAACTCTAAATGCATGGCAGCCAAGCTGAAAATGCATCACCATTCATGCTAAACCAAAGATAAATGGCAGCAGTATAAATGTCAACATAGAGTGGCTTGCATAAATTTACACAAATTTAGGCCAGTTATTTCATGGATCCAGGATACTATGCACTATAAGTATCCTGGATCCATAAAATAACATTATTCATTCACAAAGAAAATTGGTGTCCTTAAAAGGTTGGATTTTCCTACTTTTTTTTAATTAAGACATTAAGATCAATTTACAAAAGATGTTTTTTTATTCTTCTTTTAATCAACTTTAGCATGGGTGTGAAAACTTATGCAAGCCACTGTACATGTAGTTAGCCATTGCTGCAGCTACTCCACCACCCTGTATCTTCCCTGTATTAATACAGCATGAAATAATTCCACAGAATTCATCTGCAGTAAGAGTAATTTCAGAAGCTCTTCTGTAGATAAATGAGCGTCAGGCTGTGCTGTGATTGATTTCCTTATTACCAGACATTGTGGGCTGTAGTTTAGCATTCTGGTCCTGAAGCAGACTGACCACACCCCAGTACTGCCTCCTCCCTCTGTGTCTGCTGCTCCCTCTTTCCACTCTCTGTTTGCATTGCCTCTTTCACAGCCAGTCCCTAAACGCTCTGGCTCCCTCTGCACTAATCTCCTCTCTTCCTCATTCCACACTTCCTTATCTTCCTCTTCATCTTTCTGTTCATTGTCACTATTTCCTTTGTTTCTCTTCCACTTCCTTGCTTCCTTCATCACACCCTCTCACTCTGCTCCCCACATTCCCTTCCCTCCACACATGTGGGTGTCATTAAAGACTAATGGCAATGTGGGAGGGAGGGTCCAGAGGATACAAAAAGTCTAATATGTGAGCCTGTGTGTGTGTGTGTGTGTGTGTGTGTGTGTCACGCCCACTGTGATATTGTCTATGCTAATAGCATGAGTCAGAGAGCTCTTATCATGTTGAACCCAATATCTCCTCTCCTCCAGTGGCTGCCTACATCTAACCACAGACTGGGTGCATACTAAATGGAAGACATTGCATTTGGATGGAATTAACAACTGAAATGAACTGTACGTAATGCTTTGTTTTCCAGTGTCAGTGTGTGATGGCTAACTTTGCATTTGGGCCTTAGCTCTTCATACATCCGGTGAATCCATCATTCTGTCAATTTATGCTGTTGAGCGGAAAACGGTTTGTGGACGCAGCTTAATGGATTGCTCTGAATGTGGGCTCTTTTTAACACTGTCCAGATATCAGACGTTGTATAGGCCTATTTCTACAATCCTCTTTCTTTGTGAAAAAAAAGCTAAAGCTGCACATTTTTGGCCAAGAAATACAGAAAATTAGACCTGATAATGGCAGTAGACAAAAAGTTAAGGGACTTGCAAATTATTTATTTCAAAGTACAGCTGTGGGTATTTGGTTATAAGCTAAATTATTTAACAAATTTAAAAATTGTAATAATGATTTTTTTTCTTTAATGGTTCAAACTTTCCCCACTACCTGGTTGTAGTACAGGTCAAATGGAGGGGCAAAGTGAAAACTTGAAAAGAAAACCTTTTATGCATTATGTCACATCATAAATATGAAGCTACTTAAAGAACAGTGAAATCCAGTTGAGTCTCACTTTTTCTTCCCTCCTGTATTTGATCCCATTGATACAATTATCCTCCAGTGGAGGCTCTGGCCTACATACAGCCCCTGATTTTCTCCTCTGGAAACCCCTTATGGGAATAGTTTCTGCCACATTGCTTTGAGTGACAGCTCTTAATATGGCCTTACACTCTTTGTGTCTCTCTCTCTTTCAGTCTGACCCATGCTACTGTATTGCTGCTATGTTCCTCATGTGCCCTGCTCACAGACAGAGTAGGCAGCATTAAGAGGACATGAGGCTGACCGACTCATAAAGAGCCACAGTGATTTCCCGCCCGTCGTCAGGGATCCACACATCTCTAAACAGCTGTTGTCTGCATGACTGTGGTCTCTCACCTCAGAATAAAACTGATTAAACTGATGACAACAGCATCAAAGGTGGAGATGAATAAGACGGTGACGAAAGTGGCTGTTTGCTGATTAACGTTACCAACCTTAGCTATTTTTAGCCGTTAGCTTTTGCTATTGCGGAGCTAACGGTAAGTGTTCAAAGACAATTGGCAAAATAGATAACACAGTAATAATATTATAATAACAAAACACTGCATCAAGAAAAGTGCTTTTACCTGATTGGCCACGGGAAGTGAAAACGTAACATTATGGATAGTGTGGACTTAGTCTGGCATTGCCAGACCCTCCTCCACAGCGCTGCGGAGGATACGGCGGTATTTCCGGCGGCACTGGAGCATACCGGAAGTGGGACGTCGTGGATATAGACTAGTGTGGACTTAACGCCAGTGTAACTATGAAGAGCATTAAGTTTCCATGGTGCAAACCAACATGGACACAACTTTAGTATCTATCTTACTAGTTTAGTGTGACCTTACACGGAACTTAAGATAGAACTTACTACTTACTGGTGTAACCGGGAGCTCTGGCATTTGGAAAATGTCCTGCTTTCCTAGGTGTTTGGACAATAAGGAGTTTCTGAGAAGTTTCTAGAACAGAAGTGCTCACCATCAAATAACCAAATGAATGCAATCTCCAAATGTCAAAAATCTGTGAAACAAATGGTATCAACCCCAAAATTGCTGCAACCACTTATGAGATAAAAGGACATGGGAATGGCCATTATATATTCTTTAATCATAATGTTGTAAGCCATTATACACCCTAGACTTTCAAAATTGTGTTTGGGCACCTGACCAAAAACACAATGTTTATTTCAGAATTACTTTTAAGAACAACTTGACACACTGCGTCTCAAATTAGTCTTCAGGTTCCCAGCTTTCAGATTTTTATGTGGCATATACTGTTGACCTGCTATCTCCCTAAAGCCTGCCCCCCAAAAGACAAAAATGCGTCTGCAGTATGTGGGTCTCAGATGGTTAATGATAACAGTAAAGGTGTCTAGTTAATATTGTTAAGTTATGATAAAACAACTGTTGTTTGACTTAGTTTAGCAACCAGTTAATTTCACTCTCACACACACACACACACACACACACACACACACACACACACACACACACACGCACGCACACACACACACACACTTTTTTCTCCTTCAATTTATTACGTGTCCCTACTTTTTTCCTTCTCAACTCCTTATCCCTTTTCTCTCCTCTCCATCTCCATCTGACTCCTTTTTCTTTATCTCCTGACACTGATCTCTGGTTCGCTGTCAGGCAGGATTAAGTTTTGAATCTGACCTTGCAGCAGTTATTCACAGTCTTAACTCTCTCATAGTGTGCCGCTTCTTCATTTGTTTCTCTGTGTGGGTGTACGTGCATTTACATTTAGTTAGGGCAGCCGGTTAACCAAACGACATGGTAAAAGATGCAATATAACAACCCTAAACGTCCAGATTCTGCTTATGATAACAGCAAAAAAATAATAACAAACCTTTTATTACGTTCTTCCAAATTTTTCAAAGAGCCTAACAACATTATCACAATATGAAAAGCAAGTACAACATAAGAACAAAGAATAAAGATAGTCAAAGTATCAAGAAGATACAAAGCATAAAATACACTTCACATAGCAGAATCTTCAAGAAGATGTAAGAGGTAATCTGGAGGCAAGGAGCCTGACAGCTGAAGGGCCTGGACAGAGAAAGCCCTCCTACTGATGCTGTAGATCAGGGGTCTTCAACACTTTTTAAGCCAAGGACCCCTTAACCGAAAGTAAGATGTAGCAGGGACCCCATTCTAAATATTGTATCAAATGAAGTTGCATATTAAACTGGGCCTGCATTAACTGTCAGGGGAACCTAACGCCTTTTTACATACCCTTTTTGCACAAGCTATTAAAATATTAATTCTCGCCATGATTTTATAAATCATCTTTTAATGTTACACAGTGAATCTAGGACTCTTAGGATTTTCATTTTTGCAGGCCCCCCTGCAAGGACTCCCTAGGGGTCCCAGACTCTCTATTGAAGAACTATGTTGTAGAGCTTAAGACATTGTCACATATATAGTATTCTTTTTCTAAAGAGTCAGTAATTTCCTAATATAGGGAATATATTGGGCACTGTAATTTTTTAGCAAATGTTACTGAGACAGGAGTAAATAGTGCATGTGGATTAATACACATCTGGTGAGGATTTACAGCAAGACTGTGTACTGTATGTGTGATTGACAAATAAACTACAGTGCCCATGATGATCAGTAATTAGGGAACATCAACTAGTTCAATAGCGTGAATTATTCATTTAGTAGTTTTTGGGCAACAATGGAGCTCTAAAGGTACAGAGGAATGCGCTATATCAAGATTTTAATACCCACACAATACTTGGAATTGGTATTTGTAAATGTATAGAATATTGCGAAGCTCATCATATGGAAATTCAAAGTGATTTGGCGAAGATTGGAGATTGTCTATGGTGGAGCACTGAATGACTTTTTTTAACATCAATGAAGGCTACCAATCACTTCATTTGAGTTTACACAAAAGACACTGGAGAAAACATGGACAATCACGACAATAAAATGGGAAGAAAAGAAGAGAAAATGTACAAATGACAAGAGACAATGTTTTTCCTATTGTTGTTTCCTCCCAGCTCTGTTGCCCACACAGTCTCAGTATAGTTACATCTCTTTGATCACATCCTTGTTACACTGTTGTTCTTATTGCAGCATTGTGCATGCATCTGCCACTGTTAGCATGTGTCCATGGGTGTTTGTGCACGTATGTCCATGTACAAGCTCACTCCCACTCCTCTGTTTCTCACAGCATGACTCATAGTGTGCCACACACACACACACACACACACACACACACACACACACACACACACACACACACACACACACATTCCCAGAAGTATTTGAGGACACTGTATTGTAATTTTAGCAGCAGATGAAAGCAGGAGGCTCAAGTCTTCTAAACTCATAGCATGTCTCATTCTCTCTCTCCTTCTCTGAATAGTCACATTCATGCAGATGTGAAAAGCACACACAGCCAGAGCCAGTGTGTTTGTATATAAGCCAGTTGTTATCAGTGCCTGACTAATTGCTTGGATCATATTTATATGCGCTGCTGTTGTTTGTTGCAGAGGTGTTTAATAAACGTTGCCAGACTTTAGCCTTGTTAGACCTACTGTAATTCAACATTTGATATGCAGGGACAGGGAGCGAAGTCTGCAATCTATTTGAGGTCCTGACTGATGGTTTAATAAATGGAAGATTTATAGTGCTACCTAAGACAAAGGTTCATGATACTGCATTATGCTATTGGCACCGATATGGTGGCTTGTTGCTGCAGAACAAAGTATCAGTAGCCACATAAAGCAAATATGGTATTGCTTTTATATGTATTGTTTTATTGCTTGTTTTTCCGCATTGCTATTGGTAAAATATACTATCTGACAAACGGCTAGGTGTAATTAAAAGTAAACAACATGAATCAAAGCCACCCTCCTGAGGAAACCCATTTTGGCAGCTTGTACCCTGGATCTCGTTCTTTTGGTCATGACCCAGCCTTCATGACCAGAGGTGAGAGGTAGGAACAAACACGGTAGATCGAGAGCTTTGCCTTCTGGCTCAGCTCTCTTTCGTCACAATGGTGCGATAAATTGAATGTAATACCATACCCGCTGTGCAGATTCTCCGACCAATCTCCCGCTCCATTGTCCCCTCACTTGCGAACAAGGTATTTACACTCCTTCACTTGGGCTAAGGACTCATTCCCTACCTGAAGAAGGCACTCCATCGGTTTCCTGCTGAGAACCATTGCCTCAGATTTAGAGGTGCTGATCCTCATCTCAGCCGTCACACTCGGCTGCGGTTAGAAATAGGGTGAGAAGCACAGTCATCCGTGAGGAGGTGCTCCTTCGTGTTGAAAGGAGCCAGTTGAGGTGGTTTGGGCATCTGCTAAGGATGCCTCCCGGATGCCTCCCTAGGGAGATGTTCCAGGCACGTCCAGCTGGGAGGAGGCCTCGGGGAAGACCCAGGACTAGGTGGAGGGCTTATATCTCCAACCTGGCCTGGGAACACCTCGAGCTGGTTAATGTGGCTCGGGAAAGGGAAGTTTGGGGTCCCCTGCTGGAGCTGCTAACCCGCAACCCAATAACGGATAAGCGGACAACGATGGATGGATGGATGAGTCAATGCTATTTAACCTTATGATAGGTGCATGTAGGAGAATCACAATAATCCTCCAGGTGCTCTGCTTTTCTTCCGTGTCTAACACAGGTCACACAGGGTAGATCCTGCCTCTGCCTCTTGCCCAGTAGTCAGCTGGGATAGGCTCTAGCCCATTGGGGAGCTCACAAGAGAC
This sequence comes from Percina caprodes, assembly GCA_013375575.1. Lineage (NCBI taxonomy): Eukaryota > Metazoa > Chordata > Actinopteri > Perciformes > Percidae > Percina > Percina caprodes. The sequence continues at coordinate 20,758 of JABXJD010003248.1, read as the reverse complement.
AAATTAGCAGCCAGAATGGGGTCGTCCCTGTGGCTTGAACATGAACTGCTGCTTACCCGATTTGAGTTGTCGGTTGTTAGGTCTTTCTCCCCTTTGTTTCCTGTTCTCTCAAAAAAATACTGACTTTAAATCCTTAGTATGGGTCAAGCACTAGAAACTCTACATCCAATCACTGCATAATGCAACCAGTAACATCTTCTAGTTAGATCCTTCTTGCTTGCATACATAACATCTATCAAACGCATATATAAACGCTTTATATCAGTGGTCTTTTGTTATAAATGTTGTCTGTGCCCAAACTGACATAACCCCCTTATGGTTATTATGATTGGGGGTTATTATCTCACACTTAACAAATCTCCACCAGAGCCACAGAGGACATTATTACACAACAGTGTGTTTCACAGTGTAGTGATCAACCTTGATTAGTAAACTGAAATTTTTCTGTACATTTTCATGGTAAATAATGATACCTAAGGCCAAGATACTGGCAGCAACGATTTGTGGCACACACACGGACACTGAAAATGTGAAAATGTTAACCTTGACTAGTTCAACCTAAAAAACACCAACCCTAGTATGAGCTCAGTACAGTGTGACTTACAACCGCTTTGCTAACACTCCCAGTCCTCCCACGCAGACATGCCAACACACAGAGACTTACCAACCAACGTTCCAACTGCTGATCCCAGCAAAGCATGGGCGGCCAGCAGGGGGGAGTAGAGCAGAACAGCTCCCAGGATGAGGAGGGAGGGCCCCAGAGCTCCACAGGCAAAGATCTGACCCACACCCAGAGGGATGCCAAGCATTACCTGGACAAGAGAGAGAAGGATTTTGAGAAGACTTTACGAAATGTAACATAACACAACGTTTTTACACTCCAAGAGTTTTACACTCTAATAAGATTCCAATAGCTGATGCACATTCAGAAATAAATGTGTAGAATCTTTTCAGAAGCTCTTCCCAGTCAAAACTAGCCTTTTTTCTTCACCCAATTAAACACATGCATGCACACAGTCAATGAGAAGTGAAGAGTTTCCATGGTGATGGGATGGCTACATCTGCCTGTCGCTGATATTTATAAGTCATAATTGGTCTTTAATCATATCACCGAAAGAGTAAATAGGCTGTTGTGGTAGTGCAGCCAGAGCTCCATCCTCAGCAGAGTAAAAGTTGAAGACATTAAATATAAATAGGGCCGACATCATCCTCATCTCTGGGGAGAACAGAAGAAAGATTGAAGGAAGAATGAAGGAAGGAGGAGAGCAATAAAAAGGAAAAATAGAGGGGAAAACTGAAGAGTTTCACATCAAGGACTGCAACAGAAAAAATACTTTATTGTGCTGTCCTTGAAATGGGGTTACATACACAATTCTTTCTAAATTTCATTATGAAGGAGAGCAAAGGAGGATGAAAAAGAGATTGAGAAAGTGATGAAGAAAGATGTAGAAAGTGGGAGACGGAGGAAGGAGATTTGCATGGCAGAGCAGAGACTCAGGAGATGAGAAGCAGAGCAATAAAGGGAATGATTTAGAGGTTTCAGATCTCCCAAGTAACAAACCAAAGGGAATTTATGAAATGATAAAGACGGCGTTTATAAGGCCAGAGACAGACAGATGGAGGGAAGAGAAAAAAGTTTGAGAATAATACAGGAAGAAACAGAGAGAAATAATCTGAGACGGAGGGCCTGGAACTTGTGGAGAGTAATGATGTGGTGTGAGGGACATACTGTGCCATGGCGCGATGCTTGCTAATAATATGGTGCGCTGAGAAGGTTTAGATGGTGTAGCTAACTTCAGTCAGTTTGCAGATCACTGTGTGCAGGAGTACACTTGTACAAGATCCTTAACCTCTTCTGGCTCTTACTGTGCCTCTACAACACACGGACGTGGTAAATAAATCCAACAATCAAAAGTCTCAATACTTAATACAATATTATGGCTTTTGCAGCTAAAATATATAAAAGATATATACTGCATTTACTGCTTTATATGTGTGTACATGTTCATAGGAATTTGTATAGTTTGGTGTATCTGGATGTGAGATTTTGAAGTCAAAACGAAATCAGCACATAATGTCAAATACATTTACAAAAAAGGCGAACAAGGAATCTTTATGTACACTCATTACATTCAGAAGACGATTCAAATCCCTATTTCTGATTTGGATCACGTAATCTGCTCAGCATGCTTCCAAACAAAAGCAGAAAGATTAAAATTCAGTCGCTCCTCAAGCACAGAGATGCCAGCTGGCTCCCAGAGATCAGAAGCCCACTGAAAGCAGCTGCTCAGAGTCTGGATTCTTTTGCCAAATTCTTGTGAGGAGACAGCATTTTATTTGGTGGTTGAAGCAAACTATTTTGTTATAGGGTATACCATGCAACAGCTCGCATTCTAATCAAGTTGACATTCAGTAGCATAAATTTAGGCCTTTTAGGTTTTGTTGTTTTCTTTTCCTCCCTGGCTTTACAAAAAGGTAACTGCTGCTATAAAATCTCCCCTCGACATATCCTTCCTGGAAACCAGACTGGCACTCAAACTCACCTCAGCCCACAAAAACATAACTAAATAATCTTGAAGGCAGCAGCCTTACCTCCACTATGAGTTTCAATCACCAAGAATTGTTAATTAAAACAGTTTGGGCTGATTATAATTTCCGAACAGGCGCTCCATCAGCAACTGTTGCTTAGTTACATGGTGAGTCATAGCTGGCGGATCCTATGCATATTGTGCTCCTATCCATTACTTGTTTCCTCTGGCTGCAATATGGCAAACACACAGAGGACAACCCTGGCCTTAGCTCAGCTCAAGTTTTGTTAGTCGTCCATTATATATCCTTTCACTTCCAAGAGTCCCCTTTGAGACTGCTTATGATCTGCACCTGTGTTGTGATCATGTGAAAACATGTTACTCTGACAGAACACCTCATTGTAAAATGCTGAAAACAAAATTCAAATTCTTGTTCTTTTGTTACTATCTCAGCAGGACAACAAACACACCACAAAAATAAAACTCTTAGAAACCATTTGTAATATTATGTGTTATAATACCCAATTAACCACTAAACAAGTAAGACCATTTCCCAAGCTCACTGGTGCTAGTGAGATATGTGTGTGGCTATAGTAACCATACATGAGATACAATGTATTAACATGTGAATATTAATTTGCACACGTAAACAGCTTAACTTTAACATTTTATTGCTACAGGTAGACCAGTGGCTTTCTAACCAACACCATCCAGAATATAATCTTTACTGTTCAATCACAAGTGTATTGTATTTTATATTTGAACATGAAAAGAAATTAATAAAAACATCAAGACTTTTTAAGTTAAAACTTTCAGAATTGTATTGCCACCTTGTACAGCATCAACTGTTAAACATAAGTAATATTTATGTATCTATACAGTGTAATTTAATTAATATTAATCATATGGTGTGGATTTTTGTGACAATTGTCCATACATACTGTATTTTATATACAGTATATGTATATAGATAAAGTTTAAATAATATTATAAAGCTTATTTGAGTTGGAAAAATAGAATGCAGTATGGAATTAGATGATCACAGCTAAGGGTTCTACAATGATGCAATAACCAGTATGTGTGAGTAAATTAGAATGTTGAGGTGTTATCTCATGCATAAATTGCACTCCCTGTAATATTTCCCCTCAGTATCTCCCACACTCCCACAGAGGACACCTGGACAGCTCTGAAGCTCTGAAGCTCGAGGCGGGCCGCGGCAAAACCACCGGTCAAAGCTCTGCAGACCCTCAGATACATACTGATTACACAGATCAGACTGACAACATGCATGATGCTAATTTGATTTTCATCTTTTTTTTTCCGACTGTGGTCAGGCTTCCTGTGGGGCTCCCCGCCCGTCTCAGTTCTGCTGGGATGGTGTACTGTTGATGTGAAGGCCAATCACCTGGCTGATGGGCTGGAGAAGTGCGAGCTCTTCAGACGCTCTACTGGTTACATATTTAACTTTGCTTCTACAGCATTTCACTGAAATGACAGAACAGCAGTTATCCTGTATGTAACCAGCCCAGTAAGTAGCCCACTGGTGACTAGAAGTCCAGATGTCTAGGCTCAGTGGTGGAATAGTCTGTACCTATGTGCATTTACTGTAAGTATTGTACTTAAGTACAAATTTCAGGTACTTTTACTTGAGTAGTTTATACTACTTATGGTGGTATTGCTACTTTTACCAAAGTAAACTTTCTGAATACTTCCTCCACCACTGGTAGGTTAACTCTGTCTGAAAGTGGTCTTTGAGAGATCCTGGTCCCTTTAACATCTAAGTACCTACCTAGATGTTATACTGTTGGGACCTGGATGTCCAGAAGTCTTTTTACTTTTCTACCAAAAATAGTTTTAACCTGTCTAGACACTGGCAAGTCACCATGTGAGTGATTACTGGGAGACGTCTGAAAAAAGTTTCACTCTTCAACCTGTTCCAGCCGGGTGTTACCCCTTCATGTTCAAAAATTCATGCTCACTGTGTTTTGAGCTGTTTGGGGAGTGGCCTGCAGCGGTTTTGGTGAACTGTATTCTAGGGAGACATAGGCCGTCTCTCAGGGGGTAACCCAGGCTTCTCGGAGCCTCTGCTGATGGTGGGCGTTTGGGCTGTGGGAAGGCTCAGCCCCGCTCTGAAGCCCTGCATGGTGACATCATGTGTCGCTGTGTGGAGGCAAGCCACCGCGGCTCAGTGGACTTGTTCCTCTGGAGCTTGAGTGGCTGCTGACAGCAGAGTGCGATGATGATAGGCCGGTCTTCAATGCTGCCCAGGAGCCAGGAAGTCTGCGTGCCAGTCCGCCTCAGAGCTCAACTTCAGACGTCCGGTGTATCAGATGTAGGATGCTGTGGTAGGATACACACACACACCAAACTCCACCAATCTGACCTCTAACTTTGAATTCTAATTGGACTTTTCTGAACTTGGTCCCAGGATGTTTGGTGTCACCATCATTTTAGGATTACTAATTCTATATAAATACAGCACATTTACATTTACATTTAATTCCTCCTTATACATAATTATATATTTAGTATAATGATATTAATTTTTTTAAAAGTGAAGGGAGATTTAGATAAATCTTCACTGTGCAATGTTTTATATTATTATATAATACAGGGTTTCAGCAGGTTACATTAAGACTTAAGGACTCTCGGAAACCCTGATAATACTGTAGTTGATAAGCTGTAAATTAAATAACTAATAGTATGCATTGTTACAATAAAAAGTTTGAGATTTACTATAACTTTCCACATTGTGTTTGACTGTTCATACGGAATTATTATAACTTAAGTCTAGAAACAAAGACCTGGACTTGTTCTCATGTAACGTCTTGTGCCTACCTGTAAATGTGAGTCTTTCAGTTAAACCAATTACATTTTGCCACAATCATTGAGCCGATCATATCTTTGCTGTCAAAAATTTGAACCTGTTCTTCTTCCTGCTGTTGTCAGTTCTCCTTTCAGTGCAAAATCGATGACCCTACTCCATCCCATTCACCTGTTATCACGTCCAGCGGCCAGAGTTCCTCCACATCTTTAACCAACTCATCTCTTCACCACCACCAGTGTCTAAACTCCATCAGGGGAATATTTCTTCACTGCTCATAGCAACACTATCCCATTAACTGATGATGTCCCAATTGCCACTCTTCATTCTAACCCCAACCGGTCGTCAGACACCGCCTACCAAGAGCCTGGGTCTGTCCGAGGTTTCTTCCTAAAAGGGAGTTTTTCCTCGCCACTGTCGCACTGTTGCTTGCTCTGGAGGAAACTACTAGAACTGTTGGGTCCTTGTAAATTATGGAGTGTGGTCTAGACCTGCTCTATCTGTAAAGTGTCTCGAGATAACACTTGAATTGAACATTTATGAATTGATACTATAAATAAAATTGAATTGAATTGAATTGATTGGGTCAAAGACTTTTCACATTTCTTAACTTTATTGTGCAAATTGATTTGCTCACTCTTCATGATTTGAGAGGTTCGAACAGCAATGTCCTGGCTTTCATATAATTTAACTTTACCTATGAACAGACATTTTGTTATATGTTGGATTGCCTCACCTCTACTGCAATGAGCTCTGTGCCGTTGGGCTCCAGCAGCCCTGGGGGCGTTGCCGGGTGGTGTGGGTAGTACGGGTTGTCTGGGCCGGTACAAAGGAGGTAGAGGACAATGATAATGTTGAAGGGAAACACAGCGACAGGCAAGTCCCAGCGCTCCAACACTGGCGAGAGACCACTGGATAGAAAGACACTGGAAATTGAGAGGGGGGAGGGGTGGGGGTGAGAGTGGAGGTTCTGATTATTTTTATTTTTTTTTATGAAATGGACCTCTTTTACATGTTGCAATGAACGGTACACACACTTTTGCAGAAACATGGTGTTCATATTTAGACTGAATACAGAACCTGAAAGAAACTTGAGTGAGGTGCTTCAAGACACTTCTGGAGTGTTTGTACTATTGTGGAATAGGCTACAAAACCCTGAGAAAAACAGCATTTGTAAGTTGCTCAAAATTTGTTCCAGTAAAGCACTTCTGTTGTTTGCCTCACCATGTGGCTGACCCCAAGCAGGCAGGCAGCAGCAGCCACCAGTACCAGTCTCCGGCTGAGCTGAACACCCCCATCAGCAGAGACACCAACATGCCGTTAAAACCATGGAGACCTCCTGACACCTCAGCACTACAGACACAGAGAACACAACAAAAAGACAATATTTGTGTAATACAGTGATGTATGATTGTTTCCATGATAGCGTAGCTTTTTATGGCTCCACATAAAACCACCTGATCTGTTTTAATGAGCAGATGCCCCTATGATGACACCAAATCTATTCAACATATCAGACCTAAAACATAAGGTGCCCCCTGTTCTGCTGGAAAGGTTGCAGATAAGAATATTGCGTGGCAGACAGTATACACTGAAACATTAACCAAAATAAGAATTGCTAGGCAGTGGGTGTGGCAGAGCACAGGGCATCAGTCATTGAGCTGCTATTCCCATGAATTTTAAGAAGAACAATCAATCAATTTCAGTTGTAAGGTCAAGGTAATTATAGGCTTGTGTTACAGAGTCGGCTTCCAAGCAACAATGAGGGTTCGATTATTTAAAAATGGATATTTTTTCCAGATGCAAATATCATTAAATATGTACATACAAATGAACACATTTATAAGCTTCTATGCTATTTGTATGTGTGTGTTTCTGAATGTTGATAACATTCCACCTGTCTTGGCTCATTATAACAGCTGTTAGCGTAGAGGCCAGTACGCCCAAAGTTCCCAGCAGGGCCTGCCAGGGGGAGGCCCAGTACAGTGCAGCCAGAATGAGAGCACCACTCAGCGGGTTGTTGGCTAGGATCACCCTGGTCACCCCTCTCAGGCCCCACACCACCAGCTGCAGCACAAACAACTTCTCTGAGGACACAGAAAGACAAGATTGGACACATTTTACTTGACATCATTTGTCCCTCAAACCTTTCAGAAAGAATTATATTTCCAAATAAAGAGAAAGCAATCTGCAGCACAAAACATGTTTCTCAGTTGGACGTCTTGATGCCAATACAGGGTTTTATACAGGATTCAATAAGGCACTTTAATAAGTATGTTTTATGTTGGAGGAAGACAGCAGGCTTCACCGTGGGAGTTGTGTGATGATTGTTGGCATATTTTAATGGCAACGTGAGCTTTTCAGAGTCATTTATTTGTTTGTATTATGACTGTTTAACACTATCCAAGTGTTTGGCAACTTGCTCTTTTAAAAGGTTTTGCAAATAATCACATAATAAGAAGACTCAGCTTTGATGAATTATGGATCTTCCAAACACATTTTTATTAAAGGTCATACAATATGTACATTTTATACTTGGATTCAGGATTAGAAGTAAAACAAAGTGTTGTGATGTATAGTAGTAGCAGTGTTCTGGGAACATTTTCCTACCCTGCATGTACTTATCCAAGTGCTCCATGTCCCCAGTACACAACAGCAGACCGCTCAACACGCACCGTCTGAGGCTGGAACGATTCCTGCTGGCCTCCTTTGCCTCCGTTTTGGTATCCATCCACATCCCTGCAGCAGCTGGACCACACTACTGGAAATGGGATAAATATATTGTTGTAATGTTGGAAAAGCCCAGAGTTACACTTGACTGTGTTGCTACTTTTTTGTTAGTCTCGCTCCTCTGTTCCTGCTTCTCACTCCCTTCCTTCTCTCCCTCTTCCCTTCCTGGTGGGTTTTAAGGGGATGACTTATAAACTAGTGGGCTGTGTAACATATTCACTCAGCTTGCGACCGGCCGTGCCACAGAAGAACAAAGTCCGACCCCATTAGGACTGCTCAAAGAGAAGATGACTAGTCCAACCCCTTGCTCCTGCTACTTTGTCCCTTTTTCACAATCACCTGTTCCCTCTGCCCTTTCTCCTTTCTCTTCCAGCCCCAATGTGACATCTCTTTATCTATTGTTTGTCCATTAAAGCTACTCATAAACTTTTTTATTGCAGGAAACACATGAATGTTAATCTTGCCTTCATTCGTAAAGCCATTAGTGCGCGTTGTGTTATCTCAAGTCTTTCTGAAAGGTGTAATATATAACCCAGCTCTCTCTGCTGCTTTGCCTTCATAAAAATATGTACACCATTATCTTTCATTAAATCTGAGAGGCACTGTTTGACATCAGTTTTAATAAGCTGCTCACACGGTGTTTGCCTTTGAACGTTTTTTTTCCCCCTTTTATTTTATTTATTTATATTTTTAAATATATTATATTATTTATATTTGTTTGTTTCCAGTTGAGAGCACTTGGAGTTTGTTTGTGTGCGTGCATACCTGTAAGTCTACCTCTTGTCACCTTTCTCAGTTTTGGAGTGACACCTAACTCACAGAATGATCTGAATAACAGAGACATACTTTGATTTCGCTTCCACTTGAAAAACACAAAAATGTGACTTACGAGAGGTGCGTGCATGTACACTAGGTATGTGGGTGCGTGCATGGCCGTTGTACATCCATTAGCAGACTCAAAGAGCAGCAAGGGAAGGCAATAACAGCATGTCAGATACCATCACAGAGAGAATCTTTTCACCCTGTCTGAGCCAGCGGGACTCAAAAGCCTTGTTTTTGCAGGTGGAAATTGCAGTGCCATTCAAGAACCCCTGACAGTCTCTCTCTCTCTCTCTCTCTCTCTCTGCTCCATGGCTCATTCCATCAATCACAGACTGTGAAGCGAGGAAAAGAGCTACAAATGGCACAGACACCAGAGTGGGCTGTAATAAGAGGAAGAGATGCAGGTAAACGTTGAAAGCTTACACTTTGACCTGCAAATGTTTTGCTTTTGTCAAAGCGAAACACACAGACACACTCAACCACACATGTAAACCACATTAAGACAAGCCATTATACAGCAGCTACAGTCAATATTAGTAATGACATTCAATATTCGTGTGTCTGTTCCATTCCAGACTTATTCTAACTGAATGCATTACATTGCACACTCAGATGGTTATACAGTAAAGCATATAGTGCTGTCTGCACCAATGTGTTACCAGTGTGCTATGTAGTAACTGAATACTGACCCCAGTGATGTGACTTTACATGAAGAATAATTCCTTTTACCAGGCAGTTTTATTGTTTGTAACAGTTTTCTGCGTAGGTGTCTGTGAGGATATTTAGAAGGCTCATGGTTACTTTATACTACACAAATATCAGCACCAAACAAAACATAGACTGCTAATAAAACTACAGGAGGTCGTATTGTAAGCCACTTAGAATAAGTATAGGAGAGAATATAGACTATTTTCTTTAACACGCCTTGGCAACACAAATGTCCTAAAACGTCATTCCAATAAAGCAAACTGTAACTGAAAGGTGAAATTAAAATGAGAGACTAGAGAGATACAAAACAAATTCTCATTTAAACAACATACAATTTTTCCATTTTGAGTCTCCTTAACTGCCTTTAAGTTTAGTAAAATCATCTCATTCCACATTATCTGACAGTATCATACATATTCTGCATTTTCACAAGGATAAGTATGCTGCATAGACTAATGCCACATACCACAGTATTTATAGATAAAGCTAGTTTGTAACGGCCGTCACTAGACCTACATAAGCTCTTTACGCAAATACACACAACTCACAAGAAAAGCAGCACAAAACTCATACATTATCTTAACTTTTTTCCACTATTTATACACTTCCCCCAAAATTCACCTTAACATATAGTATTTGGAATACGAGAAAACTTTGAGAGCTCCACTAAAATTTTAATGAAGTTCTGTGGTTTTAAAGAATATTTGCAGGCACAGCATGAGTTTGAGTGCCAGGCCTACAGCCACCGCCAGACTTAATGTGTATTTTACTGTAGTAAGGCAAGGCAAGGCAAGGCAGCTTTATTTGTATAGCACATTTCAGCAACAGGGCAATTCAAAGTGCTTTACACAAAAACAGTTAAATAAATATTTAAAAACAGTTAGAAAAAAAACACAAAAAAAAAGTTACAGTGCAGCCTAAGAAATTAAACATTAAAGAAATTAACATCATTTAAAGAAAGGCAACATCAAAAAGAAAGGTCTTCAGCATTGAGTAATTGAGTGGATGAACACAAGACAACCAGCTATGGTGCGGCTGTGGCTCAGTGGTAGAGCGGTTGAAAGGTTGGTGGTTCAATCCCTGGCCCTGCAGTCCCATGTCAAAGCGTCTTTGACACCGCCATCGGAGTGTGAATGTGTGTGAGTGTTTATCTTATGAGCAGGTGGCACCTTGTATGGCAGCCTCTACCACAGTGTATGAATGTGTGTGAATGGTTCCTGTACTATGAAGTATGAGTAGTTGTTAAGACTAGAAAAGCGCTAAATATATAAATATATAAATATATATATATATATGTACAGCCCATTTACAAGAGAGTGCATGCCAAAGCATAAAGCAACTTCAGAAACATCTTACCTTGTACATGCAAAACCTTGCTCTACCACAGCTTGCTCTACATCCCCACTAGATGAATACAGGGCATGTTACCTGGTTCAAAATATAACAATATAACATCAGCATTAGGGTCACATTACAATCTAGCAGAACAAGGGTATGAGGAACTGTTCAGAACTTCAAGGACACACTGTTATTTGCAAGTATTATTCTATTAACCTTGGGCAGAATTTAAATAAAGATAGCAATCAAAAATAATGAGAGCATTTGGATCAGTTGACAGAAACTCCCCAAAGCCACTAACATATTGAACTACTGAACTGGCTGAAAGAATCCAATTTCCACAGCAAATGAGGCATGATAACATTACAAATTAGGTGCCGAAATTACAGCCCATCTGGACCTCAAGATGCAAGTGTCACACTGTTCATCGTGCTACTTAGCTTTAGAGTTTCCCCAGAAGTCAACACTAAAAGGCTACTCATGATAAAATCTTTCCTAGCTGTGTAAACACTGAATGACTAAAACGCCACCAAAAACTGATAAAAGGGAGGAATTACTATGTTATCTAAAAGAGAGATGAAGAGAAAAATGAGCCATCCTTTTCCTATCTATTTTGCCCATTTTAGCTCAACATGTTAGAAGTAACTAATTGTTCAAGTAGGTTTATTTGGTTTAAATTTAGTTTGTCCTGGCCACAAAGACAATATTGTAAAGAGTAAAACCCTTACTTAAATTTTTGGGGTGAAAGATGATGGGAGGATCATTCATGGTGCTCCAGCGGAGAGCGAGAGCCCTCTGGGTGATGAGAGGAGCTCCATTCTCCTTCATGGCCTTATCCCCACTCCTGCTAATCACTCCCTGTTCATTCCATGTTGGCAGCGGTTACCCTTCATCTTCTTACATAGCTCCTTCTTTCTCTATGAATTTACAGGTATCTATGCAGAGGTGGAAGAGTAGGCTACTAGAATATTGTACTCAACTAAAAGTACTGTTGCGAATCCCAACTTGGAGGGTCCAAACGTCTGGCTAAGGAATCACTCTATTCGATTAAGTATACCAAATTGATTTATTAATAAAAACAGAGCAATGCATTCCGTGCAGTCATACGTGCACGGTCCTGATAGAAAACGTGACTAGTTCAGAGGTTTTCCAAATCAAAGGCGCTTAAAACAGGGATGCGCTAGTGTTTTTAAAGGGTTCTCCTTAAGGAGCCCTGCTGGTTAAAGCGTCACTGGTCAGTTCATACAGTCATGTCAACAATGCTTTCCATTGGCCGGGTGAGCGCGCCAAGTTGTCTCAGCTGACAGGATATGTCTGTGTGTGTGTGTGTGTGTGTGTTTTGAACACCTGTCTTGTAGGGGATGTCATATACAACTGCTAATGTAATCAGTGCAATCTCCTGGCCTTTGATCTCCTGTTGGTTTCCTGCCATATGTGGTTTATTTCTCTACACCCGACACAGGAGTGTTGTCCTTTTACACACCAAAAGGACAGGTTTCACCCAAACCCATCTGTTTACTCAGTATCTTGATTCACTCAGTATCTTGATTCACTCAGTACCTTGATTCACTCAGTATCTTGATCAGGGCTTCCCTCCATTTACCTATACATAAGTCCATTCGCAGTATCTAAACATGTACACAATACCTGAGTATAATTTCTTAGAATAATCACAATACTTTGAGTATAATTTCCCACAATCCCCCTTTTCACACCTACTAGGTGTGAATCCTACTGTAAACAAGGAACTGTGTGTGTATAAAACCTTTTAGAATTCATTTTAGTACAGAACGTGCAGCAAAAGTAAAAAGAGTGAAAACTAACTCTCTATGTTGCCCTATTGGACACCTGATCCCCCTGCTCCCCTCCTGCATTTGTACAGGTGACTACAGATTATGCCCCGTAGTTTTCAGTGTTTTTCCATAGCTGTCTGGTTTTCGGCTTTCCCCACTCCATCACCCTTCGATTTCTATGTCCAGGTCAAAGTTCCCCCCCTCTCCATTCAATTTCAGAAGGGAAAAGTTCCGGCCTCAGGTGAATAGGGTGGTGGTGCCTTTTCTTTGGAGAGAGCAGTGGAGATCAGGCGGCCAATCATGGTGCGCAGGCAAGGGATACAGCAACATCCACAGGTGACTAAAATGGCAATAAACACAGCAATTGAAATCATGAGGGACATCATCAGATCTTTCCATTTGCCAAACAAGTTAGACATCCAATCTGAAAAGGGATTATCAACACCTGATGCCTCGTGCATTTCTTTGGATAGAGCCTTCAGTTGGTTCCAGTGCCCTGGTGACTTTCCCGTCCGGAGCGGTGTTATTTGGTATGATGGTGCAGCACATCTCTCCAAACATCGCACAGACGCCCTTTTCAGCCAGTATCATGTCCAGCGCCATCCGATTCTGCAAAGCCATAAGAGAAGAGGGGCCATCTGCTCGCCAACCCGTCTATAGCGTCTCTAGTGGCGTTTGACAAGCGTAAAACATTATAATGTACAAAATTAATCCTATCCACGTTCTTGTTGGGAGTGATTGGGAAAAGTGCCGAAATAATGGGAATGCTTTCAAAGCCTGCGGATATTTGGTCTGCTAGCTTGTACTCGTTTGGGACGCCACGAGGCACACCTATAGCGTACTATTTGGGCGTTACAATTTAGATCAATTTGGGGTCTCGAGTTGGGACTCCTTTTACGGCGGGTCATTTGAGGGGCTATTATCTCAGTATCATTGGTTGGAGGGAGTACAGGAGCTTTTTCTAGAGATTCTATTCCCCACATTATCAGTCCCGCCCCTATTCCCAGCATGACACAAGTTAACACTACTACTTTTCTTCTGAGCCCCATTTCTTTTAGGCTTGGTGCTCTCTGTCCAGACTGAGGGCTGTCTGGACTTCCTAGGCAGCGCTTAAGTAGCCGCTGCATTTTTTAGATCTAATTGTGTGTCCGCTAAAGTGCGGGTTGGAGGATCTGCTGGGGCACAATGTGTCAGGTGGTGCCAAGGTGCGCCTGATTTACCTTTGACCTGGACCGAGTGTGAAGTAACCTCCTTCACCTCGTACGGACCAGTCCACCTGGGGTTGACCCACTTCCTCTTGTGGACCTTAACCCTGACCCAGTCTCCTACCTTAATGGTCTGCCTCTCGTTCTGAGTGGGTGCTGGCTTCTTGTAGGCTTTCTCCACCTGGGTAGAGGGCTGAGACAAAAAGGTTAGTTCATTCATATAGGCAGACATTTCTACCTGTTTTACATCCAATAATGGCATATGACCTCCATCATTGGGTGGACCTGGCATTGGTCTGCCAGTCAAGATCTCGTGGGGTGAGAGGTGCGTCTCTCCCTTTGGCGGCTCTCATGGCCATGAGTGCCAGGGGAAGGGCCTCCACCCACTTCATCTTGCTCTCATGGCAGACCTTGGCTATTTTAGCCTTCAACGTCTGGTTGGCCCTTTCCACCAGTCCCTGGGACTGTGGATGGTATACCGACCCGAATGAGTGTGTGATGCCCAAGGTAGCCTCAACTTCTCTTAACATCTGGTTATTAAAGTGGGTGCCATTATCTGACCTGATTCGTCTTGGAACGCTGCACCGTGGTATCAGTTCAGTTTTTAACCATTTTACTACTGTCTTCCCATCTTCATGTCTAGTTGGGATAGCTTCTACCCACCTAGAAAATCTGTCTACCATTACCAGCAAATATCTTTTCCCTTGTACTACATTGTCTGCTCCCATATCTGTATAATCTATACTGATGTCTTGGAAACAGGCTGCTGGAACCGGGAAAGAGCCCATCGGCGTGGTGAATGGTCTTCTTGGGTTGTGAGCCCCGCACACTTCGCACTCTGCGCAATACAGAGTCACCATACTGTCCATGTGCGGGTGCCACCACAATTGTGTCATGTTAATCAATGTCTGTCTTTTTCCTTCATGTGTGGGTCGGTGTGCTTCTGGCAAGAGCATATGGCAGAGTTTGGTGGGTGCCACTAGTCTTCCGTCATGGGCTCTCCAGAGCCCATCTTCACCCTTCGTGGCCCCTTTTCTTTTCCATTCATTCCACTCGTATGCTCCTGCCTTCGCTTGGATTTCTTTTATGTCTTCTGGTGTGAGACGTGGGAGTGGTTCTGCTCTCACAATCATCATCTTGGGCGTGTAGCCTCCTGCTCTCTTTGCTGCTTGGTCCGCAGCATCATTCCCAGCGCTCACCCTTGAATTGACTGTGTCGTGTCCTTTACATTTCATGATGGTCACTTGTCTGGGAAGGAGATGGCGGCCACCAGATCTTTTATGGCCTGCTGATGCCTGATAGGCGTTCCCGCCACTGTTGTGTATCCTCGTCGTTCCCACATTGGAGCATCGATGTGGGCTGCTCCATGGGCGTATGCCGAGTCTGTATATATGTTGATTGACTGTCCTTTTCCAATTTTGAGTGCTGCTGTGAGTGCTTTTATTTCTGCCACTTGTGCTGATGCCGGTTGTTCCAGAATCCCTGATTCCAGTTCTCTGTGATCCCCATCTGCTGTTTGTTGTACGACTGCATAGGAGGCTCTGTTAGTCCCGTCTGCTTGTAGCAGCATCCATCTGTGTAGAGCCACATGTCAGCGTCTTGGAGTGGGTCATTTGAGAGGTCTGCGCGTACCTTGCTCTCTTGGACAGCTAGTTCAATACAGTCATGTGGTTGGCCTTGCTGTCCCAGGTTTGCTGCCATGTTACGCTCTGTGGTGACGTATGTAATGTGTGGTTGAGTGCAGGTCTGTTGTAACTTGGACTTACGTGCTGCACTGTAGGAAAATTCTTTGCTGGCCAAAAATGCTGAGACTCCGTGGCTTGTATGTATTTGAAGTGGATGACACATGACCACGTGTGCAGTTTTTCTATCGCCTTTGCCAATGCAGCTACATATCTGGCACATGCGGTTTGTCCTTTTCCACTACATCAAGTCTTGAGGAGTGGTACATCAGTACATGTCTCTCTCCCCCTTTTTTCTGATACAGGACGGCGTTGAGGAAGCCGTTCTGTTCAGAAACATCAAGATGGAATGGGGAGGTGTAGTCAGGTGCCATCAGGGCCGCTGCCTGAGCTAGGGCCTGTTTGAGGTCGGTGAAGGCTGTTTCAGCTTCTGCTGTCCAGGGCAGAGGGGCTGTGAGGTTGCGGTTACCCGCTTCTGCCAGTAGGGAACGGAGTGGGCGGTCCTGTTGGTATAGTCGGGGATATGTGAGCGACTATAGCCAGTGAGACCCAGGAAGGACAGCATCTCTGACACAGTGTGGGGCCGCGGATGTCTGAGGATGGAGTGCCTGTGGTTGGTGGAGATCCCTAGGCCTGCAGCCGATATTTCTCTGCCCAAAACACCACCTGCCTTCTTGCTATCTGCACCTTTTCTTTCTTGATTTTGTAGCCTTTGGTGTTGAGGAAATGGAGGAGGGTCTCGGTGGTGGTGAGGCAGGCTAGGGCCGTAGCAGCAAGGAGGAGGTCATCCACGTACTGAATGAGGACCACCTCTGGCGGTAGAATGAGTTCCAGGAGGTGAGTCTTGAGTATCCTGTTAAAGAGTCCTTAGTTGGTCTCCTAACTCGGTAGGATTCCTGAAATTCATCCACTACCTCCCAGTTGTCTTGTCTCTCTTTCTCCTTTAGCTGTGTTGAGGGTCTGGGGCCAGTCCTGCTTGGTGTGTGTTCAAGCTGAACGTTCCTGATTTTTCCTCCAAATGTACCATTCAGTTCCATCAAGCAGGTGCGTCCCTCTAGATGTGCCAACCTTCCTTCTGGATGTGAGGACTTAATAAAAGAGGATTCAAATGGTCCAGGGGAGGGAGATCTGTTTGAGGGGCTTGGTCTGTAAAAGTGGCTAGGATTCATCTCTTCAAAACTCTCGCTGAAGGGTGGCTGCTCCATTTCTGGTCTGGTGATGGAGGCCGCCTTTCTGGGGTGATAGACAACCCTGTGCGGTCCTTCTCCTCCTGCTGATGGCTCCATGCACCTCCTGTCTCAGAATTCACTTTAGCACAGGGTCGTGACTGCATTTGACTCTCCAACTGGGCCACTCGTCCCTCCAGCTGGTGCACCTGGGGTCCCTCTTCTACATCCAACACGATGGTCTTGACCACTGCTTCCATCAATGGGGCTTGTGTCACGTGGGTGAATGGGTTGTTGCTTTGTCTGGTCTTGTGATGGTTTTTTTTAAGGTTGTATGGAGGAGGTGGGGTGGTTTGTGAAGTTGTCAATTCTGCCTGGGATGGGGTATCTTCTGCTGTTATTGGGGGTGCAGTTGATTTTGACATGGTGGCCACTAGGCGGAGGGCCAGGGCATGACACTCCTCTTCCTCTTTTCTGGCAACTCGTTTTGGCCTAGTGAAACGGAATCTGTCTCCTTCTTCTTCTTTTTCAGCTCGCTTTGCATGGTTTAAACATTGATTTTGATAGTCAGTTATTTGTTGTATCTGTTGAAAAGTGGGCACTCCTTCCACAGGTATCCAACCAGCCTTCTCCCATGCTGTTATTAATTTTTTCCCTCTTCCTGTCACTTCTGCTGCTTTTCTTTTCTAATGCCTGTACTAGCTTTCCTCCATAAAATGTCGCCATTGTCTCTCCCTTTCACTTCTTACTGACTCTAATCAAACAGCCCCTCCCTTCTCACTCACTCTGCTCGCCGTCTGCTCCTTTCTCAGCCCCTCCCTTCTCTCACTCACTCTGCTCGCCGTCTGCTCCCTTTCTCAGAAAAATTCTTTCACCCCTCTCCTCTGCTTTTTTTTTTTTACACGCTGTCTCTGCTCTTTTTTTTTTTTTTTATAACCAACAAAGCACCCTATCGAACTTATTACGAGATCCACCAACAGTATTTTTACGTGTAATTTAACCTACGACGGCAGCACCACAGACGGACCAGAGGCTTGGTCAATTGTCAACGCTTTACTTTAGACTCACACAGTCATTCTTTTCCAGTCTTCTCAATTCTACATCTGACAAATTCATTAGGCCTACATTAACATTACATTATCATTACATTAACAACATTATTTCTCTTTTCTCTTCTTAAATCTCTTATCTCTCAATCACTCTCTACATTCGTTAAGACCAGTCTTATGGACTTAGTCTCCCTTGATGAACACTGGCTCGTTTTCGTCCCGACCGTCCCTCGCAGTAGTGTAATCAGCTCAACTGGTTGGTTTATTGCATCTTTCGCAAAACGTAACTCCAAAATTATGGAATCATCTTATTTCTACATTCGTTGAGACCAGTCTTATGGACTGGGTCTCCGTATGGTGAACACTGGCCCCTGTTATGCGCCGTGAACTTCCCGCAGCAGCTTAATTACTTTCTACTGGCAAGTTTATCGAAACACCCGCATAACTCGGCTCCAAAACTTTGGAATCACCTATGATCACTGGCTCACTATCGCGTCTCGTCCTTCCCCCATCAGTAATATCACTTGCAAGTTTTACTGACAAGTTTATCGGATCTCAACGCACAGCGTAGCTCAAACAATTATGGAATCATATTTATCAGCTCATTCACACTTCCCACACTCATTCTTCAACGTCTACATTCGTTGAGACCAGTCTTATGGACCGGATCTCCGTATGGCGAACACTGGCCCCTGTTATGCGCTGTGAACTTCCCTCTAAAGCAGCTTGATTATTTCTACTGGCAGTTTATCGAAACACCCGCATAACTCGGCTCCAAAACTTTGGAATCACCTATGACCACTGGCTCACTATCGCGTCTCGTCCTTCCCCCATCAGTAATATCACTTGCAAGTTTTACTGACAAGTTTATCGGATCTCAACGCACAGTGTAGCTCCAAACATATGGAATCATATACGCATCCCAGATGCTTTTTTTTTTCTCAGTCACACTCCTCTCTCATTCTTCAACAGAAAAACGGAATGCATTGCTCAATGTCCACAAAACACTTAATAATTTTTAGTCTATATTTTTTACATTACATTACGTACTCACCGGAAGCTCTGATCACTTTAATTTAGTTTATACTATTATACAATATGCTGAGTTTGATGAAAACAGGTTCAGCTTACCTTTTTTGTAGAGAGCTCTCAGTGACCAGACCTCCGAGGTTTGCACAGAATGTCTCCTTTGTCTCGTTCCTTCAGACGTGGACTGTCCGTGAAATCTGGACTTGGAGTTTTAACAACTGTTAATCCTGATTCGTGGGATTCTTAAATTTAACCGCTACTCGAAACCATCCTCTGCTACCATTTTGTTGCGAATCCCAACTTGGAGGGTCCAAACGTCTGGCTAAGGAATCACTCTAGCTTCGATTAAGTATACCAAATTGATTTATTAATAAAAACAGAGCAATGCATTCCGTGCAGTCACGTGCACGGTCCTGATAGAAAACGTGACTAGTTCAGAGGTTTTCCAAATCAAAGGCGCTTAAAACAGGGATGCGCTAGTGTTTTTAAAGGGTTCTCCTTAAGGAGCCCTGCTGGTTAAAGCGTCACTGGTCAGTCATACAGTCATGTCAACAATGCTTTCCATTGGCCGGGTGAGCGCGCCAAGTTGTCTCAGCTGACAGGATATGTCTGTGTGTGTGTGTGTGTGTGTTTTGAACACCTGTCTTGTAGGGGGATGTCATATACAACTGCTAATGTAATCAGTGCAATCTCCTGGCCTTTGATCTCCTGTTGGTTTCCTGCCATATGTGGTTTATTTCTCTACACCCGACACAGGAGTGTTGTCCTTATTTACACACCAAAAGGACAGGTTTCACCCAAACCCATCTGTTTACTCAGTATCTTGATTCACTCAGTATCTTGATTCACTCAGTACCTTGATTCACTCAGTATCTTGATCAGGGCTTCCCTCCATTTACCTATACATAAGTCCATTCGCAGTATCTAAACATGTACACAATACCTGAGTATAATTTCTTAGAATAATCACAATACTTTGAGTATAATTTCCCACAGTACTATTGTTTCAAAGACATTTTACTCAAGTAAAAGTAAATGTGTAAGAAAATCAACTGAAATAAAAGTAGGTCTAGGTTCAAATATACTCTGAGTAATAATCATCACTTTGTTATATTTTTAAAAGAGAACAAGCTGAACATCAGCAACATAGGACCAAACCCCAATGTCCAAACCAACAATACGTTCCATTTCCATAGACGGCACTTTGCAGCTATTACATCAGTGATTATTAATAATAAATTGCCTAAACTACTGCCTTCCTTGAAATAGAAAATCTATTAAATTAGAAATGACCAACACAGAAAAACAATTCTATAGACATCAGGACACTGTTGGGTGTGGTGCAATAACCATTGTTAAGTCACATACTGTAAAAATAGCACACACTTCTTTTAGAATCAACAGAATAAAACACCACCAAGGCCAACAACACCAACCGAACACACATTTAGGGAACACTGTATAATAAGGGTACAAATCATATGTAAGTAATGCTTTAAAACTGCATGATACACGTGAATTAATGCAGGATGCTTAAGAAATTCCTGTTGCTCACCATTAACAATTATCAAATCCCTATGACTTTATGTGATTGTTCACACTTAATAAATCATCAGTTAAAGAATTTTACACCATGGCCTGAGTGAATACTCAATTCTGATTGGCTTAATAATTCACAGTAACTTCATATTGTTATTGATATGCGTACATAAAAGATAGTCTGCATTTATTTTTAGGACAGTAGCTGTCCAACACTTTGTTGGTTGTTCTGGTGTTGTCTTCCGCTGACCTGGAAATTTAAAAATGAAAAAACCTTTTATCAAGGTAATGGTTCGTCTTTTTCAACCCTTTTGTGGCTTTTCTCAATCATTTTGCACTTTTTCA
>JABXJD010001573.1:0-81630 GCA_013375575.1 Percina caprodes | reverse complement strand
TAGAAAAGATAAGGTAACTAACAGACAAGTAAAATCCTTGTATAGTAACTTCTGTTTATCTGCAGTTTGATTTTTGCAATCTGCCTCGGCAATAATCAACAAAATCAAATGGACCGCTCCTCTTCACTGTGATGCAACAGTCCCACTGCCTTTTATGGGAAACTGCAGTTTGATTGACCAATCTGAATTAAACACATTACGCATTTAACACCAGAGTGTTGAAAATCCTGCTTTTCTGCCATGCATTTTTCTTCGGCTGAAATAATATAGCAGTACACTTTTGACTGTTGAGCGTGGTCACAAGTGCAGCAGACTCGATGAACTGATACTTTTTTTGCCATTTACCCCACCCTAACCCTAAAGCATTTCTAGTTCCAACCGATTGGAAGGTTGATAGCGTTCTACAACCATGCTATTGCTACAGCTAAATCTGAAACTAAAAGGTATTCATCCTAGGCTTAAAAAAATGGAAAGAAATGTTGAAGGCTTCTCAAGTGTTGCTGCTTCATACACACAATGCTTGAGGTGTGTGTACTTACAGTTCCCAGGAGATTGCTCAGAGCGTCAGCATATGCAGAGAGGAAGGCTGCATGCAGAGAAGAAGATAGTAGGGTAACTATATCCTCAACACACTGTATCTTTCCTCCAGGCTGCTGACATATAAACAGTAGCTGGAGCAGAGGTTGACTGCAGTTGGTCCCAACAGGAGACATACTGGAAGATTATCAATTAAGATCAATCTACCTAATGTGTGTAGATTAGCTCTCTGTCAAACTGCTCAGCACTAATGTCCATGGTGCTTCAGATGCAATTTCAGATGTGTTGTAAATGTGTTTGTCTGTATTCATGAATGAGAGCAGAGGGAGACAGGAAAGCTCAGTCTAAATACATCAATTAAATCAAACGTTACAGGGACAAAATGACAAGAATTATTTACCAATTACAACCACTTTGCAGAGAGACGCATAGAAATTGCCAAAAGACATGAAGCAAACAATTGACAGTAGGGAGATATGTGAATGCAAACAGTCCCTTTACGGTACAGTGAGCAGGCTAAATAAGCTTATATGTTACATTGAATTATTTTAAGTTTAAACACGTTTTGACTGTAGTCATTAATGCCCACATGTCCCTTTTTAAGGAACCCTTTACCCTAAGAAATCATCAGCATGTGAGTGATTAACTGATTTACTAAAAGGAACAACGATGCCATAAGTGACATTTCCATGATTCAAAGCTCAGACAAAATACATAAACTCACGACAGGATGCCTTCCCACGAGCAGGAAAAACTGTCAGAGTCCCATCTCAACTGTATGGATTCTACTGTTTAGGAACTAAATTTTTATAGATAAAAAATATGAGCTTCTTTAGTTCCACATACAAGAGCCATAGCATTGGGGTTGCATTAAGTCCCATTATTAAGTCTGAGAGATGTGGAAAATGCATATAACCTGAAAGTACTAAAGTTTTGAAATACAATATGGAACGCAAATAAAGTTCAAGATGACTTGTTAAAAGGTTATGCTTGTAAGATTTTAAAACAGTTTCAGTTCGAGCAATGATCCTACTGTTGTCCACTGGATATGCACTGTGTGGCAGTAGAGTGTTTCAGCACCATGGACAGAGACAATGTGCCGTTTAAGCACCATGGACAAAGCATAGCAACGCAGTTTGTTTGTTTCTGTCGCCCTCCGGTGGCAGAGTGTGACAAGAATAATGAGAAGAGCAAAAAGATTGGGATTTATTCCTAAATCTGCTTGTTTTAATATTCATGAAAAATACAAGTTAGGTTTATGCATTTAAGCAGATATTAGATACAAATGTGGTTCTTGTTTTTGTTGAGATTGGTAGTGAGCAGTCTTTGCAATGGTTTTCTATTATTCTCGAGGGAAAAAGCATGCTGTTTCGCAAATGTGTGACAACATGTCATTATCAAGAGTAATACCACACAAATCCTGAGCAAAACAGGATTTGATACAGAATTGTGTAATGTAAAAGTTCTTGAGGGCTAGTGGGACAAAAACTAAAAGAACAAATACGGAAGAGGGATGAACAACATGAAATATGATAATTAAATTCAACATCATCATATGTAAGGTCACTAACACTGTCATTGGGCACAATAGATAGCACAATAGTGTGTGTGTGTGTGTGTGTGTGTATCACCACTGGCGATGGCAAAGAGGTGGGTCCTCCAGCTGAAGGTGAAGTAGAGTCCTCCAACAGTCATGCAGCCCAGAGCTCCGTTAAACCCAGAGAGACCCGAATACAGAGAATCATGACGCACCGCCATTGATAAACCTGTCACATACACAGTTACATCTTTACAAATCTAATTACAAAAAACATGAGTCATTGCTGGTTACAGATCCGGGAATCACACAGGCAGAGGCAGAAGCAGAGGCAGACACACATGCATGCACACATACACGGCTGCCTAAGATGCTATACTAGAATTATCCATGGGGTGGCGTTAGACAAAAACTGTTGGATGGTTGCCTTCAGTAATCTGTGTGTAACCTAATAAGGAAATGTTGATTTTCCCTTTCTATTCCCCATATGTACATAGACCTTGTGTAACAGTGTTTACAGGATATGATGCACCACTAAGGAAGAGCTGCTTTGTCTCTTGTATTTATGATTTTTCCACTTTGGAAAAGACTGCGTTCAGCCAGTGGCATACGACAATGGTAAATAGGGCTGGGTATACGAAGTGCTGACAAAGGCCCGGCTTGTCCCTGTTACACTAAAATAAAAGCCTTCACATTTTCACTCTTTTACTGTAATGAGGCTGTGGGAGTAAGGGAAAAAAGAAAGCTTTGTTGGAGACTGATGACACAGGACTAAGAACCTCTAAGGAGACTTTTAAGTTGCATAATAAATAACATTTTAACAAGTCCTTACAATAACAACTTCAGTATCAATGTTTCCTTTTTGGTATTACATATTACAGCCCTGATTCCATCATCCAGTCTCTGTGGTATTGCTGCCCTGGGTATTGATGCAGTAGGTGGGTGAACAGCAGGTCAATGCTCAATAAACACTGTGAAGCAGAAGCTTTACTGTATGCAGACTGCACAAGGAGTATGCTGACCCAAATAAATCTCAAGGAGGCCAGAAGCATTGACCTGTTCTCTGGTGCTTTTGAGCAGCATCTGCACCGTGCCTTTCAACCCACACATGAGGGAGATTAACTATGTCATCAGAACGAGTAGGGCAGCTGGGTTCAGCTGCAAAGGCCAGCAAGCTTTATCCAGGATCTGAAAGCAGCATAATGCGTAGATAGTTATATATGTAGATAGTTTTGGCCTCTCTGGCTGAGAGAGGCCAAAAGAGGAGTTTGCTTTGTTGCACCTTTAACCTGCTCTGATCCATCTATTCAGGCCTGTACAGTTGAAAAAGATAACCTGACTCAAAACACCAGAAATAAAAACATTTGTATATTGCAAAACAAGGGTAGACAAAAAAAATAATGGAGTCAAACACAACACTTACCACAGCCTTAGAAATTACTAGTTGAACCAACTAGTAACTAGTAATTTAGTTAATAAATTGGCAAATTGTGTAGTAGCATTGTCAATTACAGTAGTTGCATTTTTGGGTATTTCTGCCTTCTGCTGCACACCATTCCAAAGGGACAACACGGCATATAGTATGTGTGTGAAAGCAGCAGAGGCCATCTGGACTGTAGCCCCACCCGGCTACAGCAGTGGCCAAAAAAATTAATTTTTAATTTAAAACTGCTTACTGGCTGTTCTATTGATACATACTGAACTTATGTTTTATGGGAACATTACCTCTACAGCGGAAATGGCGTATTTTCACCTTCCTCATTAAGAGCAATATCATAAAACTGCTGTGTGACTTGTATATGTATAATGTATGTATAATTTACAAGAGTTCTAGGCTGAATGTGCTCCTCGGTGAGTGTGATGGAATTTTCCTTTGCTCATTAGCCTTGTTGCATTGTCATGTCTCATAAGCATCGCTACATTTTGCCTTTCAAACTCATTTAAAACTCTAAATGCATGGCAGCCAAGCTGAAAATGCATCACCATTCATGCTAAACCAAAGATAAATGGCAGCAGTATAAATGTCAACATAGAGTGGCTTGCATAAATTTACACAAATTTAGGCCAGTTATTTCATGGATCCAGGATACTATGCACTATAAGTATCCTGGATCCATAAAATAACATTATTCATTCACAAAGAAAATTGGTGTCCTTAAAAGGTTGGATTTTCCTACTTTTTTTTAATTAAGACATTAAGATCAATTTACAAAAGATGTTTTTTTTATTCCTCTTTTTAATCAACTTTAGCATGGGTGTGAAAACTTATGCAAGCCACTGTACATGTAGTTAGCCATTGCTGCAGCTACTCCACCACCCTGTATCTTCCCTGTATTAATACAGCATGAAATAATTCCACAGAATTCATCTGCAGTAAGAGTAATTTCAGAAGCTCTTCTGTAGATAAATGAGCGTCAGGCTGTGCTGTGATTGATTTCCTTATTACCAGACATTGTGGGCTGTAGTTTAGCATTCTGGTCCTGAAGCAGACTGACCACACCCCAGTACTGCCTCCTCCCTCTGTGTCTGCTGCTCCCTCTTTCCACTCTCTGTTTGCATTGCCTCTTTCACAGCCAGTCCCTAAACGCTCTGGCTCCCTCTGCACTAATCTCCTCTCTTCCTCATTCCACACTTCCTTATCTTCCTCTTCATCTTTCTGTTCATTGTCACTATTTCCCTTTGTTTCTCTTCCACTTCCTTGCTTCCTTCATCACACCCTCTCACTCTGCTCCCCACATTCCCTTCCCTCCACACATGTGGGTGTCATTAAAGACTAATGGCAATGTGGGAGGGAGGGTCCAGAGGATACAAAAAGTCTAATATGTGAGCCTGTGTGTGTGTGTGTGTGTGTGTGTGTGTGTCACGCCCACTGTGATATTGTCTATGCTAATAGCATGAGTCAGAGAGCTCTTATCATGTTGAACCCAATATCTCCTCTCCTCCAGTGGCTGCCTACATCTAACCACAGACTGGGTGCATACTAAATGGAAGACATTGCATTTGGATGGAATTAACAACTGAAATGAACTGTACGTAATGCTTTGTTTTCCAGTGTCAGTGTGTGATGGCTAACTTTGCATTTGGGCCTTAGCTCTTCATACATCCGGTGAATCCATCATTCTGTCAATTTATGCTGTTGAGCGGAAAACGGTTTGTGGACGCAGCTTAATGGATTGCTCTGAATGTGGGCTCGTTTTTTAACACTGTCCAGATATCAGACGTTGTATAGGCCTATTTCTACAATCCTCTTTCTTTGTGAAAAAAAAGCTAAAGCTGCACATTTTTGGCCAAGAAATACAGAAAATTAGACCTGATAATGGCAGTAGACAAAAAGTTAAGGGACTTGCAAATTATTTATTTCAAAGTACAGCTGTGGGTATTTGGTTATAAGCTAAATTATTTAACAAATTTAAAAATTGTAATAATGATTTTTTTTCTTTAATGGTTCAAACTTTCCCCACTACCTGGTTGTAGTACAGGTCAAATGGAGGGCAAAGTGAAAACTTGAAAAGAAAACCTTTTATGCATTATGTCACATCATAAATATGAAGCTACTTAAAGAACAGTGAAATCCAGTTGAGTCTCACTTTTTCTTCCCTCCTGTATTTGATCCCATTGATACAATTATCCTCCAGTGGAGGCTCTGGCCTACATACAGCCCCTGATTTTCTCCTCTGGAAACCCCTTATGGGAATAGTTTCTGCCACATTGCTTTGAGTGACAGCTCTTAATATGGCCTTACACTCTTTGTGTCTCCTCTCTCTTTCAGTCTGACCCATGCTACTGTATTGCTGCTATGTTCCTCATGTGCCCTGCTCACAGACAGAGTAGGCAGCATTAAGAGGACATGAGGCTGACCGACTCATAAAGAGCCACAGTGATTTCCCCCGCCCGTCGTCAGGGATCCACACATCTCTAAACAGCTGTTGTCTGCATGACTGTGGTCTCTCACCTCAGAATAAAACTGATTAAACTGATGACAACAGCATCAAAGGTGGAGATGAATAAGACGGTGACGAAAGTGGCTGTTTGCTGATTAACGTTACCAACCTTAGCTATTTTTAGCCGTTAGCTTTTGCTATTGCGGAGCTAACGGTAAGTGTTCAAAGACAATTGGCAAAATAGATAACACAGTAATAATATTATAATAACAAAACACTGCATCAAGAAAAGTGCTTTTACCTGATTGGCCACGGGAAGTGAAAACGTAACATTATGGATAGTGTGGACTTAGTCTGGCATTGCCAGACCCTCCTCCACAGCGCTGCGGAGGATACGGCGGTATTTCCGGCGGCACTGGAGCATACCGGAAGTGGGACGTCGTGGATATAGACTAGTGTGGACTTAACGCCAGTGTAACTATGAAGAGCATTAAGTTTCCATGGTGCAAACCAACATGGACACAACTTTAGTATCTATCTTACTAGTTTAGTGTGACCTTACACGGAACTTAAGATAGAACTTACTACTTACTGGTGTAACCGGGAGCTCTGGCATTTGGAAAATGTCCTGCTTTCCTAGGTGTTTGGACAATAAGGGAGTTTCTGAGAAGTTTCTAGAACAGAAGTGCTCACCATCAAATAACCAAATGAATGCAATCTCCAAATGTCAAAAATCTGTGAAACAAATGGTATCAACCCCAAAATTGCTGCAACCACTTATGAGATAAAAGGACATGGGAATGGCCATTATATATTCTTTAATCATAATGTTGTAAGCCATTATACACCCTAGACTTTCAAAATTGTGTTTGGGCACCTGACCAAAAACACAATGTTTATTTCAGAATTACTTTTAAGAACAACTTGACACACTGCGTCTCAAATTAGTCTTCAGGTTCCCAGCTTTCAGATTTTTATGTGGCATATACTGTTGACCTGCTATCTCCCCCTAAAGCCTGCCCCCCCCAAAAAGACAAAAATGCGTCTGCAGTATGTGGGTCTCAGATGGTTAATGATAACAGTAAAGGTGTCTAGTTAATATTGTTAAGTTATGATAAAACAACTGTTGTTTGACTTAGTTTAGCAACCAGTTAATTTCACTCTCACACACACACACACACACACACACACACACACACACACACACACACACACGCACGCACACACACACACACACTTTTTTCTCCTTCAATTTATTACGTGTCCCTACTTTTTTCCTTCTCAACTCCTTATCCCTTTTCTCTCCTCTCCATCTCCATCTGACTCCTTTTTCTTTATCTCCTGACACTGATCTCTGGTTCGCTGTCAGGCAGGATTAAGTTTTGAATCTGACCTTGCAGCAGTTATTCACAGTCTTAACTCTCTCATAGTGTGCCGCTTCTTCATTTGTTTCTCTGTGTGTGGGTGTACGTGCATTTACATTTAGTTAGGGCAGCCGGTTAACCAAACGACATGGTAAAAGATGCAATATAACAACCCTAAACGTCCAGATTCTGCTTATGATAACAGCAACAAAAATAATAACAAACCTTTTTATTACGTTCTTCCAAATTAAGTTTCAAAGAGCCTAACAACATTATCACAATATGAAAAGCAAGTACAACATAAGAACAAAGAATAAAGATAGTCAAAGTATCAAGAAGATACAAAGCATAAAATACACTTCACATAGCAGAATCTTCAAGAAGATGTAAGAGGTAATCTGGAGGCAAGGAGCCTGACAGCTGAAGGGCCTGGACAGAGAAAGCCCTCCTACTGATGCTGTAGATCAGGGGTCTTCAACACTTTTTAAGCCAAGGACCCCTTAACCGAAAGTAAGATGTAGCAGGGACCCCATTCTAAATATTGTATCAAATGAAGTTGCATATTAAACTGGGCCTGCATTAACTGTCAGGGGAACCTAACGCCTTTTTACATACCCTTTTTGCACAAGCTATTAAAATATTAATTCTCGCCATGATTTTATAAATCATCTTTTAATGTTACACAGTGAATCTAGGATTTACTCTTAGGATTTTCATTTTTTGCAGGCCCCCCTGCAAGGACTCCCTAGGGGTCCCAGACTCTCTATTGAAGAACTATGTTGTAGAGCTTAAGACATTGTCACATATATAGTATTCTTTTTCTAAAGAGTCAGTAATTTCCTAATATAGGGAATATATTGGGCACTGTAATTTTTTAGCAAATGTTACTGAGACAGGAGTAAATAGTGCATGTGGATTAATACACATCTGGTGAGGATTTACAGCAAGACTGTGTACTGTATGTGTGATTGACAAATAAACTACAGTGCCCATGATGATCAGTAATTAGGGAACATCAACTAGTTCAATAGCGTGAATTATTCATTTAGTAGTTTTTGGGCAACAATGGAG
Source organism: Percina caprodes (assembly GCA_013375575.1). NCBI lineage: Eukaryota > Metazoa > Chordata > Actinopteri > Perciformes > Percidae > Percina > Percina caprodes. The sequence goes on along the minus strand of JABXJD010001573.1, from coordinate 73,240 downwards.
CTCTAAAGGTACAGAGGAATGCGCTATATCAAGATTTTAATACCCACACAATACTTGGAATTGGTATTTGTAAATGTATAGAATATTGCGAAGCTCATCATATGGAAATTCAAAGTGATTTGGCGAAGATTGGAGATTGTCTATGGTGGAGCACTGAATGACTTTTTTTAACATCAATGAAGGCTACCAATCACTTCATTTGAGTTTACACAAAAGACACTGGAGAAAACATGGACAATCACGACAATAAAATGGGAAGAAAAGAAGAGAAAATGTACAAATGACAAGAGACAATGTTTTCCTATTGTTGTTTCCTCCCAGCTCTGTTGCCCACACAGTCTCAGTATAGTTACATCTCTTTGATCACATCCTTGTTACACTGTTGTTCTTATTGCAGCATTGTGCATGCATCTGCCACTGTTAGCATGTGTCCATGGGTGTTTGTGCACGTATGTCCATGTACAAGCTCACTCCCACTCCTCTGTTTCTCACAGCATGACTCATAGTGTGCCACACACACACACACACACACACACACACACACACACACACACACACACACACACACACACACACACACATTCCCAGAAGTATTTGAGGACACTGTATTGTAATTTTAGCAGCAGATGAAAGCAGGAGGCTCAAGTCTTCTAAACTCATAGCATGTCTCATTCTCTCTCTCCTTCTCTGAATAGTCACATTCATGCAGATGTGAAAAGCACACACAGCCAGAGCCAGTGTGTTTGTATATAAGCCAGTTGTTATCAGTGCCTGACTAATTGCTTGGATCATATTTATATGCGCTGCTGTTGTTTGTTGCAGAGGTGTTTAATAAACGTTGCCAGACTTTAGCCTTGTTAGACCTACTGTAATTCAACATTTGATATGCAGGGACAGGGAGCGAAGTCTGCAATCTATTTGAGGTCCTGACTGATGGTTTAATAAATGGAAGATTTATAGTGCTACCTAAGACAAAGGTTCATGATACTGCATTATGCTATTGGCACCGATATGGTGGCTTGTTGCTGCAGAACAAAGTATCAGTAGCCACATAAAGCAAATATGGTATTGCTTTTATATGTATTGTTTTATTGCTTGTTTTTCCGCATTGCTATTGGTAAAATATACTATCTGACAAACGGCTAGGGTGTAATTAAAAGTAAACAACATGAATCAAAGCCACCCTCCTGAGGAAACCCATTTTGGCAGCTTGTACCCTGGATCTCGTTCTTTTGGTCATGACCCAGCCTTCATGACCAGAGGTGAGGGTAGGAACAAACACGGTAGATCGAGAGCTTTGCCTTCTGGCTCAGCTCTCTTTTCGTCACAATGGTGCGATAAATTGAATGTAATACCATACCCGCTGTGCAGATTCTCCGACCAATCTCCCGCTCCATTGTCCCCTCACTTGCGAACAAGGTATTTACACTCCTTCACTTGGGCTAAGGACTCATTCCCTACCTGAAGAAGGCACTCCATCGGTTTCCTGCTGAGAACCATTGCCTCAGATTTAGAGGTGCTGATCCTCATCTCAGCCGCTTCACACTCGGCTGCGGTTAGAAATAGGGTGAGAAGCACAGTCATCCGTGAGGAGGTGCTCCTTCGTGTTGAAAGGAGCCAGTTGAGGTGGTTTGGGCATCTGCTAAGGATGCCTCCCGGATGCCTCCCTAGGGAGATGTTCCAGGCACGTCCAGCTGGGAGGAGGCCTCGGGGAAGACCCAGGACTAGGTGGAGGGCTTATATCTCCAACCTGGCCTGGGAACACCTCGAGCTGGTTAATGTGGCTCGGGAAAGGGAAGTTTGGGGTCCCCTGCTGGAGCTGCTAACCCGCAACCCAATAACGGATAAGCGGACAACGATGGATGGATGGATGAGTCAATGCTATTTAACCTTATGATAGGTGCATGTAGGAGAATCACAATAATCCTCCAGGTGCTCTGCTTTTCTTCCGTGTCTAACACAGGTCACACAGGGTAGATCCTGCCTCTGCCTCTTGCCCAGTAGTCAGCTGGGATAGGCTCTAGCCCATTGGGGAGCTCACAAGAGACAAATTAGCAGCCAGAATGGGGTCGTCCCTGTGGCTTGAACATGAACTGCTGCTTACCCGATTTGAGTTGTCGGTTGTTAGGTCTTTCTCCCCTTTGTTTCCTGTTCTCTCAAAAAAATACTGACTTTAAATCCTTAGTATGGGTCAAGCACTAGAAACTCTACATCCAATCACTGCATAATGCAACCAGTAACATCTTCTAGTTAGATCCTTCTTGCTTGCATACATAACATCTATCAAACGCATATATAAACGCTTTATATCAGTGGTCTTTTGTTATAAATGTTGTCTGTGCCCAAACTGACATAACCCCCTTATGGTTATTATGATTGGGGGTTATTATCTCACACTTAACAAATCTCCACCAGAGCCACAGAGGACATTATTACACAACAGTGTGTTTCACAGTGTAGTGATCAACCTTGATTAGTAAACTGAAATTTTTCTGTACATTTTCATGGTAAATAATGATACCTAAGGCCAAGATACTGGCAGCAACGATTTGTGGCACACACACGGACACTGAAAAATGTGAAAATGTTAACCTTGACTAGTTCAACCTAAAAAACACCAACCCTAGTATGAGCTCAGTACAGTGTGACTTACAACCGCTTTGCTAACACTCCCAGTCCTCCCACGCAGACATGCCAACACACAGAGACTTACCAACCAACGTTCCAACTGCTGATCCCAGCAAAGCATGGGCGGCCAGCAGGGGGGAGTAGAGCAGAACAGCTCCCAGGATGAGGAGGGAGGGCCCCAGAGCTCCACAGGCAAAGATCTGACCCACACCCAGAGGGATGCCAAGCATTACCTGGACAAGAGAGAGAAGGATTTTGAGAAGACTTTACGAAATGTAACATAACACAACGTTTTTACACTCCAAGAGTTTTACACTCTAATAAGATTCCAATAGCTGATGCACATTCAGAAATAAATGTGTAGAATCTTTTCAGAAGCTCTTCCCAGTCAAAACTAGCCTTTTTTCTTCACCCAATTAAACACATGCATGCACACAGTCAATGAGAAGTGAAGAGTTTCCATGGTGATGGGATGGCTACATCTGCCTGTCGCTGATATTTATAAGTCATAATTGGTCTTTAATCATATCACCGAAAGAGTAAATAGGCTGTTGTGGTAGTGCAGCCAGAGCTCCATCCTCAGCAGAGTAAAAGTTGAAGACATTAAATATAAATAGGGCCGACATCATCCTCATCTCTGGGGAGAACAGAAGAAAGATTGAAGGAAGAATGAAGGAAGGAGGAGAGCAATAAAAAGGAAAAATAGAGGGGAAAACTGAAGAGTTTCACATCAAGGACTGCAACAGAAAAAATACTTTATTGTGCTGTCCTTGAAATGGGGTTACATACACAATTCTTTCTAAATTTCATTATGAAGGAGAGCAAAGGAGGATGAAAAAGAGATTGAGAAAGTGATGAAGAAAGATGTAGAAAGTGGGAGACGGAGGAAGGAGATTTGCATGGCAGAGCAGAGACTCAGGAGATGAGAAGCAGAGCAATAAAGGGAATGATTTAGAGGTTTCAGATCTCCCAAGTAACAAACCAAAGGGAATTTATGAAATGATAAAGACGGCGTTTATAAGGCCAGAGACAGACAGATGGAGGGAAGAGAAAAAAGTTTGAGAATAATACAGGAAGAAACAGAGAGAAATAATCTGAGACGGAGGGCCTGGAACTTGTGGAGAGTAATGATGTGGTGTGAGGGACATACTGTGCCATGGGGCGCGATGCTTGCTAATAATATGGTGCGCTGAGAAGGTTTAGATGGTGTAGCTAACTTCAGTCAGTTTGCAGATCACTGTGTGCAGGAGTACACTTGTACAAGATCCTTAACCTCTTCTGGCTCTTACTGTGCCTCTACAACACACGGACGTGGTAAATAAATCCAACAATCAAAAGTCTCAATACTTAATACAATATTATGGCTTTTGCAGCTAAAATATATAAAAGATATATACTGCATTTACTGCTTTATATGTGTGTACATGTTCATAGGAATTTGTATAGTTTGGTGTATCTGGATGTGAGATTTTGAAGTCAAAACGAAATCAGCACATAATGTCAAATACATTTACAAAAAAGGCGAACAAGGAATCTTTATGTACACTCATTACATTCAGAAGACGATTCAAATCCCTATTTCTGATTTGGATCACGTAATCTGCTCAGCATGCTTCCAAACAAAAGCAGAAAGATTAAAATTCAGTCGCTCCTCAAGCACAGAGATGCCAGCTGGCTCCCAGAGATCAGAAGCCCACTGAAAGCAGCTGCTCAGAGTCTGGATTCTTTTGCCAAATTCTTGTGAGGAGACAGCATTTTATTTGGTGGTTGAAGCAAACTATTTTGTTATAGGGTATACCATGCAACAGCTCGCATTCTAATCAAGTTGACATTCAGTAGCATAAATTTAGGCCTTTTAGGTTTTGTTGTTTTCTTTTCCTCCCTGGCTTTACAAAAAGGTAACTGCTGCTATAAAATCTCCCCTCGACATATCCTTCCTGGAAACCAGACTGGCACTCAAACTCACCTCAGCCCACAAAAACATAACTAAATAATCTTGAAGGCAGCAGCCTTACCTCCACTATGAGTTTCAATCACCAAGAATTGTTAATTAAAACAGTTTGGGCTGATTATAATTTCCGAACAGGCGCTCCATCAGCAACTGTTGCTTAGTTACATGGTGAGTCATAGCTGGCGGATCCTATGCATATTGTGCTCCTATCCATTACTTGTTTCCTCTGGCTGCAATATGGCAAACACACAGAGGACAACCCTGGCCTTAGCTCAGCTCAAGTTTTGTTAGTCGTCCATTATATATCCTTTCACTTCCAAGAGTCCCCTTTGAGACTGCTTATGATCTGCACCTGTGTTGTGATCATGTGAAAACATGTTACTCTGACAGAACACCTCATTGTAAAATGCTGAAAACAAAATTCAAATTCTTGTTCTTTTGTTACTATCTCAGCAGGACAACAAACACACCACAAAAATAAAACTCTTAGAAACCATTTGTAATATTATGTGTTATAATACCCAATTAACCACTAAACAAGTAAGACCATTTCCCAAGCTCACTGGTGCTAGTGAGATATGTGTGTGGCTATAGTAACCATACATGAGATACAATGTATTAACATGTGAATATTAATTTGCACACGTAAACAGCTTAATCCTTTAACATTTTATTGCTACAGGTAGACCAGTGGCTTTCTAACCAACACCATCCAGAATATAATCTTTACTGTTCAATCACAAGTGTATTGTATTTTATATTTGAACATGAAAAGAAATTAATAAAAACATCAAGACTTTTTAAGTTAAAACTTTCAGAATTGTATTGCCACCTTGTACAGCATCAACTGTTAAACATAAGTAATATTTATGTATCTATACAGTGTAATTTAATTAATATTAATCATATGGTGTGGATTTTTGTGACAATTGTCCATACATACTGTATTTTATATACAGTATATGTATATAGATAAAGTTTAAATAATATTATAAAGCTTATTTGAGTTGGAAAAAATAGAATGCAGTATGGAATTAGATGATCACAGCTAAGGGTTCTACAATGATGCAATAACCAGTATGTGTGAGTAAATTAGAATGTTGAGGTGTTATCTCATGCATAAATTGCACTCCCTGTAATATTTCCCCTCAGTATCTCCCACACTCCCACAGAGGACACCTGGACAGCTCTGAAGCTCTGAAGCTCGAGGCGGGCCGCGGCAAAACCACCGGTCAAAGCTCTGCAGACCCTCAGATACATACTGATTACACAGATCAGACTGACAACATGCATGATGCTAATTTGATTTTCATCTTTTTTCCGACTGTGGTCAGGCTTCCTGTGGGGCTCCCGCCCGTCTCAGTTCTGCTGGGATGGTGTACTGTTGATGTGAAGGCCAATCACCTGGCTGATGGGCTGGAGAAGTGCGAGCTCTTCAGACGTCTACTGGTTACATATTTAACTTTGCTTCTACAGCATTTCACTGAAATGACAGAACAGCAGTTATCCTGTATGTAACCAGCCCAGTAAGTAGCCCACTGGTGACTAGAAGTCCAGATGTCTAGGCTCAGTGGTGGAATAGTCTGTACCTATGTGCATTTACTGTAAGTATTGTACTTAAGTACAAATTTCAGGTACTTTTACTTGAGTAGTTTATACTACTTATGGTGGTATTGCTACTTTTACCAAAGTAAACTTTCTGAATACTTCCTCCACCACTGGTAGGTTAACTCTGTCTGAAAGTGGTCTTTGAGAGATCCTGGTCCCTTTAACATCTAAGTACCTACCTAGATGTTATACTGTTGGGACCTGGATGTCCAGAAGTCTTTTTACTTTTCTACCAAAAATAGTTTTAACCAGTCTAGACACTGGCAAGTCACCATGTGAGTGATTACTGGGAGACGTCTGAAAAAAGTTTCACTCTTCAACCTGTTCCAGCCGGGTGTTACCCCTTCATGTTCAAAAATTCATGCTCACTGTGTTTTGAGCTGTTTGGGGAGTGGCCTGCAGCGGTTTTGGTGAACTGTATTCTAGGGAGACATAGGCCGTCTCTCAGGGGGTAACCCAGGCTTCTCGGAGCCTCTGCTGATGGTGGGCGTTTGGGCTGTGGGGAAGGCTCAGCCCCGCTCTGAAGCCCTGCATGGTGACATCATGTGTCGCTGTGTGGAGGCAAGCCACCGCGGCTCAGTGGACTTGTTCCTCTGGAGCTTGAGTGGCTGCTGACAGCAGAGTGCGATGATGATAGGCCGGTCTTCAATGCTGCCCAGGAGCCAGGAAGTCTGCGTGCCAGTCCGCCTCAGAGCTCAACTTCAGACTTCCGGTGTATCAGATGTAGGATGCTGTGGTAGGATACACACACACACCAAACTCCACCAATCTGACCTCTAACTTTGAATTCTAATTGGACTTTTCTGAACTTGGTCCCAGGATGTTTGGTGTCACCATCATTTTAGGATTACTAATTCTATATAAATACAGCACATTTACATTTACATTTAATTCCTCCTTATACATAATTATATATTTAGTATAATGATATTAATTTGTTTAAAAGTGAAGGGAGATTTAGATAAATCTTCACTGTGCAATGTTTTATATTATTATATAATACAGGGTTTCAGCAGGTTACATTAAGACTTAAGGACTCTCGGAAACCCTGATAATACTGTAGTTGATAAGCTGTAAATTAAATAACTAATAGTATGCATTGTTACAATAAAAAGTTTGAGATTTACTATAACTTTCCACATTGTGTTTGACTGTTCATACGGAATTATTATAACTTAAGTCTAGAAACAAAGACCTGGACTTGTTCTCATGTAACGTCTTGTGCCTACCTGTAAATGTGAGTCTTTTAGTTAAACCAATTACATTTTGCCACAATCATTGAGCCGATCATATCTTTGCTGTCAAAAATTTGAACCTGTTCTTCTTCCTGCTGTTGTCAGTTCTCCTTTCAGTGCAAAATCGATGACCCTACTCCATCCCATTCACCTGTTATCACGTCCAGCGGCCAGAGTTCCTCCACATCTTTAACCAACTCATCTCTTCACCACCACCAGTGTCTAAACTCCATCAGGGGAATATTTCTTCACTGCTCATAGCAACACTATCCCATTAACTGATGATGTCCCAATTGCCACTCTTCATTCTAACCCCAACCGGTCGTCAGACACCGCCTACCAAGAGCCTGGGTCTGTCCGAGGTTTCTTCCTAAAGGGAGTTTTCCTCGCCACTGTCGCACTGTTGCTTGCTCTGGAGGAAACTACTAGAACTGTTGGGTCCTTGTAAATTATGGAGTGTGGTCTAGACCTGCTCTATCTGTAAAGTGTCTCGAGATAACACTTGAATTGAACATTTATGAATTGATACTATAAATAAAATTGAATTGAATTGAATTGATTGGGTCAAAGACTTTTCACATTTCTTAACTTTATTGTGCAAATTGATTTGCTCACTCTTCATGATTTGAGAGGTTCGAACAGCAATGTCCTGGCTTTCATATAATTTAACTTTACCTATGAACAGACATTTTGTTATATGTTGGATTGCCTCACCTCTACTGCAATGAGCTCTGTGCCGTTGGGCTCCAGCAGCCCTGGGGGCGTTGCCGGGTGGTGTGGGTAGTACGGGTTGTCTGGGCCGGTACAAAGGAGGTAGAGGACAATGATAATGTTGAAGGGAAACACAGCGACAGGCAAGTCCCAGCGCTCCAACACTGGCGAGAGACCACTGGATAGAAAGACACTGGAAATTGAGAGGGGGGAGGGGTGGGGGTGAGAGTGGAGGTTCTGATTATTTTTATTTTTTTTTATGAAATGGACCTCTTTTACATGTTGCAATGAACGGTACACACACTTTTGCAGAAACATGGTGTTCATATTTAGACTGAATACAGAACCTGAAAGAAACTTGAGTGAGGTGCTTCAAGACACTTCTGGAGTGTTTGTACTATTGTGGAATAGGCTACAAAACCCTGAGAAAAACAGCATTTGTAAGTTGCTCAAAATTTGTTCCAGTAAAGCACTTCTGTTGTTTGCCTCACCATGTGGCTGACCCCAAGCAGGCAGGCAGCAGCAGCCACCAGTACCAGTCTCCGGCTGAGCTGAACACCCCCATCAGCAGAGACACCAACATGCCGTTAAAACCATGGAGACCTCCTGACACCTCAGCACTACAGACACAGAGAACACAACAAAAAGACAATATTTGTGTAATACAGTGATGTATGATTGTTTCCATGATAGCGTAGCTTTTTATGGCTCCACATAAAACCACCTGATCTGTTTTAATGAGCAGATGCCCCTATGATGACACCAAATCTATTCAACATATCAGACCTAAAACATAAGGTGCCCCCTGTTCTGCTGGAAAGGTTGCAGATAAGAATATTGCGTGGCAGACAGTATACACTGAAACATTAACCAAAATAAGAATTGCTAGGCAGTGGGTGTGGCAGAGCACAGGGCATCAGTCATTGAGCTGCTATTCCCATGAATTTTAAGAAGAACAATCAATCAATTTCAGTTGTAAGGTCAAGGTAATTATAGGCTTGTGTTACAGAGTCGGCTTCCAAGCAACAATGAGGGTTCGATTATTTAAAAATGGATATTTTTTCCAGATGCAAATATCATTAAATATGTACATACAAATGAACACATTTATAAGCTTCTATGCTATTTGTATGTGTGTGTTTCTGAATGTTGATAACATTCCACCTGTCTTGGCTCATTATAACAGCTGTTAGCGTAGAGGCCAGTACGCCCAAAGTTCCCAGCAGGGCCTGCCAGGGAGGCCCAGTACAGTGCAGCCAGAATGAGAGCACCACTCAGCGGGTTGTTGGCTAGGATCACCCTGGTCACCCCTCTCAGGCCCCACACCACCAGCTGCAGCACAAACAACTTCTCTGAGGACACAGAAAGACAAGATTGGACACATTTTACTTGACATCATTTGTCCCTCAAACCTTTCAGAAAGAATTATATTTCCAAATAAAGAGAAAGCAATCTGCAGCACAAAACATGTTTCTCAGTTGGACGTCTTGATGCCAATACAGGGTTTTATACAGGATTCAATAAGGCACTTTAATAAGTATGTTTTATGTTGGAGGAAGACAGCAGGCTTCACCGTGGGAGTTGTGTGATGATTGTTGGCATATTTTAATGGCAACGTGAGCTTTTCAGAGTCATTTATTTGTTTGTATTATGACTGTTTAACACTATCCAAGTGTTTGGCAACTTGCTCTTTTAAAAGGTTTTGCAAATAATCACATAATAAGAAGACTCAGCTTTGATGAATTATGGATCTTCCAAACACATTTTTATTAAAGGTCATACAATATGTACATTTTATACTTGGATTCAGGATTAGAAGTAAAACAAAGTGTTGTGATGTATAGTAGTAGCAGTGTTCTGGGAACATTTTCCTACCCTGCATGTACTTATCCAAGTGCTCCATGTCCCCAGTACACAACAGCAGACCGCTCAACACGCACCGTCTGAGGCTGGAACGATTCCTGCTGGCCTCCTTTGCCTCCGTTTTGGTATCCATCCACATCCCTGCAGCAGCTGGACCACACTACTGGAAATGGGATAAATATATTGTTGTAATGTTGGAAAAGCCCAGAGTTACACTTGACTGTGTTGCTACTTTTTTGTTAGTCTCGCTCCTCTGTTCCTGCTTCTCACTCCCCTTCCTTCTCTCCCTCTTCCCTTCCTGGTGGGTTTTAAGGGGATGACTTATAAACTAGTGGGCTGTGTAACATATTCACTCAGCTTGCGACCGGCCGTGCCACAGAAGAACAAAGTCCGACCCCATTAGGACTGCTCAAAGAGAAGATGACTAGTCCAACCCCTTGCTCCTGCTACTTTGTCCCTTTTTCACAATCACCTGTTCCCTCTGCCCTTTCTCCTTTCTCTTCCAGCCCCAATGTGACATCTCTTTATCTATTGTTTGTCCATTAAAGCTACTCATAAACTTTTTTATTGCAGGAAACACATGAATGTTAATCTTGCCTTCATTCGTAAAGCCATTAGTGCGCGTTGTGTTATCTCAAGTCTTTCTGAAAGGTGTAATATATAACCCAGCTCTCTCTGCTGCTTTGCCTTCATAAAAATATGTACACCATTATCTTTCATTAAATCTGAGAGGCACTGTTTGACATCAGTTTTAATAAGCTGCTCACACGGTGTTTGCCTTTGAACGTTTTTTTTCCCCCTTTTATTTTATTTATTTATATTTTTAAATATATTATATTATTTATATTTGTTTGTTTCCAGTTGAGAGCACTTGGAGTTTGTTTGTGTGCGTGCATACCTGTAAGTCTACCTCTTGTCACCTTTCTCAAGTTTTGGAGTGACACCTAACTCACAGAATGATCTGAATAACAGAGACATACTTTGATTTCGCTTCCACTTGAAAAACACAAAAATGTGACTTACGAGAGGTGCGTGCATGTACACTAGGTATGTGGGTGCGTGCATGGCCGTTGTGCACATCCATTAGCAGACTCAAAGAGCAGCAAGGGAAGGCAATAACAGCATGTCAGATACCATCACAGAGAGAATCTTTTCACCCTGTCTGAGCCAGTGAAGCGGGACTCAAAAGCCTTGTTTTTGCAGGTGGAAATTGCAGTGCCATTCAAGAACCCCTGACAGTCTCTCTCTCTTTCTCTCTCTCTCTCTCTCTGCTCCATGGCTCATTCCATCAATCACAGACTGTGAAGCGAGGGAAAAGAGCTACAAATGGCACAGACACCAGAGTGGGCTGTAATAAGAGGAAGAGATGCAGGTAAACGTTGAAAGCTTACACTTTGACCTGCAAATGTTTTGCTTTTGTCAAAGCGAAACACACAGACACACTCAACCACACATGTAAACCACATTAAGACAAGCCATTATACAGCAGCTACAGTCAATATTAGTAATGACATTCAATATTCGTGTGTCTGTTCCATTCCAGACTTATTCTAACTGAATGCATTACATTGCACACTCAGATGGTTATACAGTAAAGCATATAGTGCTGTCTGCACCAATGTGTTACCAGTGTGCTATGTAGTAACTGAATACTGACCCCAGTGATGTGACTTTACATGAAGAATAATTCCTTTTACCAGGCAGTTTTATTGTTTGTAACAGTTTTCTGCGTAGGTGTCTGTGAGGATATTTAGAAGGCTCATGGTTACTTTATACTACACAAATATCAGCACCAAACAAAACATAGACTGCTAATAAAACTACAGGAGGTCGTATTGTAAGCCACTTAGAATAAGTATAGGAGAGAATATAGACTATTTTCTTTAACACGCCTTGGCAACACAAATGTCCTAAAACGTCATTCCAATAAAGCAAACTGTAACTGAAAGGTGAAATTAAAATGAGAGACTAGAGAGATACAAAACAAATTCTCATTTAAACAACATACAATTTTTTCCATTTTGAGTCTCCTTAACTGCCTTTAAGTTTAGTAAAATCATCTCATTCCACATTATCTGACAGTATCATACATATTCTGCATTTTCACAAGGATAAGTATGCTGCATAGACTAATGCCACATACCACAGTATTTATAGATAAAGCTAGTTTGTAACGGCCGTCACTAGACCTACATAAGCTCTTTACGCAAATACACACAACTCACAAGAAAAGCAGCACAAAACTCATACATTATCTTAACTTTTTTCCACTATTTATACACTTCCCCCCCCCCCAAAATTCACCTTAACATATAGTATTTGGAATACGAGAAAACTTTGAGAGCTCCACTAAAATTTTAATGAAGTTCTGTGGTTTTAAAGAATATTTGCAGGCACAGCATGAGTTTGAGTGCCAGGCCTACAGCCACCGCCAGACTTAATGTGTATTTTACTGTAGTAAGGCAAGGCAAGGCAAGGCAGCTTTATTTGTATAGCACATTTCAGCAACAGGGCAATTCAAAGTGCTTTACACAAAAACAGTTAAATAAATATTTAAAAACAGTTAGAAAAAAAACACAAAAAAAAAGTTACAGTGCAGCCTAAGAAATTAAACATTAAAGAAATTAACATCATTTAAAGAAAGGCAACATCAAAAAGAAAGGTCTTCAGCATTGAGTAATTGAGTGGATGAACACAAGACAACCAGCTATGGTGCGGCTGTGGCTCAGTGGTAGAGCGGTTGAAAGGTTGGTGGTTCAATCCCTGGCCCTGCAGTCCCATGTCAAAGCGTCTTTGACACCGCCATCGGAGTGTGAATGTGTGTGAGTGTTTATCTTATGAGCAGGTGGCACCTTGTATGGCAGCCTCTACCACAGTGTATGAATGTGTGTGAATGGTTCCTGTACTATGAAGTATGAGTAGTTGTTAAGACTAGAAAAGCGCTAAATATATAAATATATAAATATATATATATATATGTACAGCCCATTTACAAGAGAGTGCATGCCAAAGCATAAAGCAACTTCAGAAACATCTTACCTTGTACATGCAAAACCTTGCTCTACCACAGCTTGCTCTACATCCCCACTAGATGAATACAGGGCATGTTACCTGGTTCAAAATATAACAATATAACATCAGCATTAGGGTCACATTACAATCTAGCAGAACAAGGGTATGAGGAACTGTTCAGAACTTCAAGGACACACTGTTATTTGCAAGTATTATTCTATTAACCTTGGGCAGAATTTAAATAAAGATAGCAATCAAAAATAATGAGAGCATTTGGATCAGTTGACAGAAACTCCCCAAAGCCACTAACATATTGAACTACTGAACTGGCTGAAAGAATCCAATTTCCACAGCAAATGAGGCATGATAACATTACAAATTAGGTGCCGAAATTACAGCCCATCTGGACCTCAAGATGCAAGTGTCACACTGTTCATCGTGCTACTTAGCTTTAGAGTTTCCCCAGAAGTCAACACTAAAAGGCTACTCATGATAAAATCTTTCCTAGCTGTGTAAACACTGAATGACTAAAACGCCACCAAAAACTGATAAAAGGGAGGAATTACTATGTTATCTAAAAGAGAGATGAAGAGAAAAATGAGCCATCCTTTTCCTATCTATTTTGCCCATTTTAGCTCAACATGTTAGAAGTAACTAATTGTTCAAGTAGGTTTATTTGGTTTAAATTTAGTTTGTCCTGGCCACAAAGACAATATTGTAAAAGAGTAAAAACCCTTACTTAAATTTTTGGGGTGAAAGATGATGGGAGGATCATTCATGGTGCTCCAGCGGAGAGCGAGAGCCCTCTGGGTGATGAGAGGAGCTCCATTCTCCTTCATGGCCTTATCCCCACTCCTGCTAATCACTCCCTGTTCATTCCATGTTGGCAGCGGTTACCCTTCATCTTCTTACATAGCTCCTTCTTTCTCTATGAATTTACAGGTATCTATGCAGAGGTGGAAGAGTAGGCTACTAGAATATTGTACTCAACTAAAAGTACTGTTGCGAATCCCAACTTGGAGGGTCCAAACGTCTGGCTAAGGAATCACTCTAGCTTCGATTAAGTATACCAAATTGATTTATTAATAAAAACAGAGCAATGCATTCCGTGCAGTCATACGTGCACGGTCCTGATAGAAAACGTGACTAGTTCAGAGGTTTTCCAAATCAAAGGCGCTTAAAACAGGGATGCGCTAGTGTTTTTAAAGGGTTCTCCTTAAGGGAGCCCTGCTGGTTAAAGCGTCACTGGTCAGTTCATACAGTCATGTCAACAATGCTTTCCATTGGCCGGGTGAGCGCGCCAAGTTGTCTCAGCTGACAGGATATGTCTGTGTGTGTGTGTGTGTGTGTGTTTTGAACACCTGTCTTGTAGGGGGATGTCATATACAACTGCTAATGTAATCAGTGCAATCTCCTGGCCTTTGATCTCCTGTTGGTTTCCTGCCATATGTGGTTTATTTCTCTACACCCGACACAGGAGTGTTGTCCTTATTTACACACCAAAAGGACAGGTTTCACCCAAACCCATCTGTTTACTCAGTATCTTGATTCACTCAGTATCTTGATTCACTCAGTACCTTGATTCACTCAGTATCTTGATCAGGGCTTCCCTCCATTTACCTATACATAAGTCCATTCGCAGTATCTAAACATGTACACAATACCTGAGTATAATTTCTTAGAATAATCACAATACTTTGAGTATAATTTCCCACAAATCCCCCTTTTCACACCTACTAGGTGTGAATCCTACTGTAAACAAGGAACTGTGTGTGTATAAAACCTTTTAGAATTCATTTTAGTACAGAACGTGCAGCAAAAGTAAAAAGAGTAGTGAAAACTAACTCTCTATGTTGCCCTATTGGACACCTGATCCCCCCTGCTCCCCCTCCTGCATTTGTACAGGTGACTACAGATTATGCCCCCGTAGTTTTCAGTGTTTTTTCCATAGCTGTCTGGTTTTCGGCTTTCCCCACTCCATCACCCTTCGATTTCTATGTCCAGGTCAAAGTTCTCCTCCCCTCTCCATTCAATTTCAGAAGGGAAAAGTTCCGGCCTCAGGTGAATAGGGTGGTGGTGCCTTTTCTTTGGAGAGAGCAGTGGAGATCAGGCGGCCAATCATGGTGCGCAGGCAAGGGATACAGCAACATCCACAGGTGACTAAAATGGCAATAAACACAGCAATTGAAATCATGAGGGACATCATCAGATCTTTCCATTTGCCAAACAAGTTAGACATCCAATCTGAAAAGGGATTATCAACACCTGATGCCTCGTGCATTTCTTTGGATAGAGCCTTCAGTTGGTTCAGTGCCCTGGTGACTTTCCCGTCCGGAGCGGTGTTATTTGGTATGATGGTGCAGCACATCTCTCCAAACATCGCACAGACGCCCCCCTTTTCAGCCAGTATCATGTCCAGCGCCATCCGATTCTGCAAAGCCATAAGAGAAGAGGGGCCATCTGCTCGGCCAACCCGTCTATAGCGTCTCTAGTGGCGTTTGACAAGCGTAAAACATTATAATGTACAAAATTAATCCTATCCACGTTCTTGTTGGGAGTGATTGGGAAAAGTGCCGAAATAATGGGAATGCTTTCAAAGCCTGCGGATATTTGGTCTGCTAGCTTGTACTCGTTTGGGACGCCACGAGGCACACCTATAGCGTACTATTTGGGCGTTACAATTTAGATCAATTTGGGGTCTCGAGTTGGGACTCCTTTTACGGCGGGTCATTTGAGGGGCTATTATCTCAGTATCATTGGTTGGAGGGAGTACAGGAGCTTTTTCTAGAGATTCTATTCCCCACATTATCAGTCCCGCCCCTATTCCCAGCATGACACAAGTTAACACTACTACTTTTCTTCTGAGCCCCATTTCTTTTAGGCTTGGTGCTCTCTGTCCAGACTGAGGGCTGTCTGGACTTCCTAGGCAGCGCTTAAGTAGCCGCTGCATTTTTTAGATCTAATTGTGTGTCCGCTAAAGTGCGGGTTGGAGGATCTGCTGGGGCACAATGTGTCAGGTGGTGCCAAGGTGCGCCTGATTTACCTTTGACCTGGACCGAGTGTGAAGTAACCTCCTTCACCTCGTACGGACCAGTCCACCTGGGGTTGACCCACTTCCTCTTGTGGACCTTAACCCTGACCCAGTCTCCTACCTTAATGGTCTGCCTCTCGTTCTGAGTGGGTGCTGGCTTCTTGTAGGCTTTCTCCACCTGGGTAGAGAGGGCTGAGACCAAAAGGTTAGTTCATTCATATAGGCAGACATTTCTACCTGTTTTACATCCAATAATGGCATATGACCTCCATCATTGGGTGGACCTGGCATTGGTCTGCCAGTCAAGATCTCGTGGGGTGAGAGGTGCGTCTCTCCCCCTTTGGCGGCTCTCATGGCCATGAGTGCCAGGGGAAGGGCCTCCACCCACTTCATCTTGCTCTCATGGCAGACCTTGGCTATTTTAGCCTTCAACGTCTGGTTGGCCCTTTCCACCAGTCCCTGGGACTGTGGATGGTATACCGACCGAATGAGTGTGTGATGCCCAAGGTAGCCTCAACTTCTCTTAACATCTGGTTATTAAAGTGGGTGCCATTATCTGACCTGATTCGTCTTGGAACGCCGTACCGTGGTATCAGTTCAGTTTTTAACCATTTTACTACTGTCTTCCCATCTTCATGTCTAGTTGGGATAGCTTCTACCCACCTAGAAAATCTGTCTACCATTACCAGCAAATATCTTTTCCTTGTACTACATTGTCTGCTCCCATATCTGTATAATCTATACTGATGTCTTGGAAACAGGCTGCTGGAACCGGGAAAGAGCCCATCGGCGTGGTGAATGGTCTTCTTGGGTTGTGAGCCCGCACACTTCGCACTCTGCGCAATACAGAGTCACCATACTGTCCATGTGCGGGTGCCACCACAATTGTGTCATGTTAATCAATGTCTGTCTTTTTCCTTCATGTGTGGGTCGGTGTGCTTCTGGCAAGAGCATATGGCAGAGTTTGGTGGGTGCCACTAGTCTTCCGTCATGGGCTCTCCAGAGCCCATCTTCACCCTCGTGGCCCCTTTTCTTTTCCATTCATTCCACTCGTATGCTCCTGCCTTCGCTTGGATTTCTTTTATGTCTTCTGGTGTGAGACGTGGGAGTGGTTCTGCTCTCACAATCATCATCTTGGGCGTGTAGCCTCCTGCTCTCTTTGCTGCTTGGTCCGCAGCATCATTCCCAGCGCTCACCCTTGAATTGACTGTGTCGTGTCCTTTACATTTCATGATGGTCACTTGTCTGGGAAGGGAGATGGCGGCCACCAGATCTTTTATGGCCTGCTGATGCCTGATAGGCGTTCCCGCCACTGTTGTGTATCCTCGTCGTTCCCACATTGGAGCATCGATGTGGGCTGCTCCATGGGCGTATGCCGAGTCTGTATATATGTTGATTGACTGTCCTTTTCCAATTTTGAGTGCTGCTGTGAGTGCTTTTATTTCTGCCACTTGTGCTGATGCCGGTTGTTCCAGAATCCCTGATTCCAGTTCTCTGTGATCCCCATCTGCTGTTTGTTGTACGACTGCATAGGAGGCTCTGTTAGTCCCGTCTTCCTGCTTGTAGCAGCATCCATCTGTGTAGAGCCACATGTCAGCGTCTTGGAGTGGGTCATTTGAGAGGTCTGCGCGTACCTTGCTCTCTTGGACAGCTAGTTCAATACAGTCATGTGGTTGGCCTTGCTGTCCCAGGTTTGCTGCCATGTTACGCTCTGTGGTGACGTATGTAATGTGTGGTTGAGTGCAGGTCTGTTGTAACTTGGACTTACGTGCTGCACTGTAGGAAAATTCTTTGCTGGCCAAAAATGCTGAGACTCCGTGGCTTGTATGTATTTGAAGTGGATGACACATGACCACGTGTGCAGTTTTTCTATCGCCTTTGCCAATGCAGCTACATATCTGGCACATGCGGTTTGTCCTTTTCCACTACATCAAGTCTTGAGGAGTGGTACATCAGTACATGTCTCTCTCCCCCTTTTTTCTGATACAGGACGGCGTTGAGGAAGCCGTTCTGTTCAGAAACATCAAGATGGAATGGGGAGGTGTAGTCAGGTGCCATCAGGGCCGCTGCCTGAGCTAGGGCCTGTTTGAGGTCGGTGAAGGCTGTTTCAGCTTCTGCTGTCCAGGGCAGAGGGCTGTGAGGTTGCGGTTACCCGCTTCTGCCAGTAGGGAACGGAGTGGGGCGGTCCTGTTGGTATAGTCGGGGATATGTGAGCGACTATAGCCAGTGAGACCCAGGAAGGACAGCATCTCTGACACAGTGTGGGGCCGCGGATGTCTGAGGATGGAGTGCCTGTGGTTGGTGGAGATCCCTAGGCCTGCAGCCGATATTTCTCTGCCCAAAAACACCACCTGCCTTCTTGCTATCTGCACCTTTTCTTTCTTGATTTTGTAGCCTTTGGTGTTGAGGAAATGGAGGAGGGTCTCGGTGGTGGTGAGGCAGGCTAGGGCCGTTGCAGCAAGGAGGAGGTCATCCACGTACTGAATGAGGACCACCTCTGGCGGTAGAATGAGTTCCAGGAGGTGAGTCTTGAGTATCCTGTTAAAGAGTCCTTAGTTGGTCTCCTAACTCTCGGTAGGATTCCTGAAATTCATCCACTACCTCCCAGTTGTCTTGTCTCTCTTTCTCCTTTAGCTGTGTTGAGGGTCTGGGGCCAGTCCTGCTTGGTGTGTGTTCAAGCTGAACGTTCCTGATTTTTCCTCCAAATGTACCATTCAGTTCCATCAAGCAGGTGCGTCCCTCTAGATGTGCCAACCTTCCTTCTGGATGTGAGGACTTAATAAAAGAGGATTCAAATGGTCCAGGGGAGGGAGATCTGTTTGAGGGCTTGGTCTGTAAAAGTGGCTAGGATTCATCTCTTCAAAACTCTCGCTGAAGGGTGGCTGCTCCATTTCTGGTCTGGTGATGGAGGCCGCCTTTCTGGGGTGATAGACAACCCTGTGCGGTCCTTCTCCCTCCTGCTGATGGCTCCATGCACCTCCTGTCTCAGAATTCACTTTAGCACAGGGTCGTGACTGCATTTGACTCTCCAACTGGGCCACTCGTCCCTCCAGCTGGTGCACCTGGGGTCCCTCTTCTACATCCAACACGATGGTCTTGACCACTGCTTCCATCAATGGGGCTTGTGTCACGTGGGTGAATGGGTTGTTGCTTTGTCTGGTCTTGTGATGGTTTTTAAGGTTGTATGGAGGAGGTGGGGTGGTTTGTGAAGTTGTCAATTCTGCCTGGGATGGGGTATCTTCTGCTGTTATTGGGGGTGCAGTTGATTTTGACATGGTGGCCACTAGGCGGAGGGCCAGGGCATGACACTCCTCTTCCTCTTTTCTGGCAACTCGTTTTGGCCTAGTGAAACGGAATCTGTCTCCTTCTTCTTCTTTTTCAGCTCGCTTTGCATGGTTTAAACATTGATTTTGATAGTCAGTTATTTGTTGTATCTGTTGAAAAGTGGGCACTCCTTCCACAGGTATCCAACCAGCCTTCTCCCATGCTGTTATTAATTTATTTCCCCTCTTCCTGTCACTTCTGCTGCTTTTCTTTTCTAATGCCTGTACTAGCTTTCCTCCATAAAATGTCGCCATTGTCTCTCCCTTTCACTTCTTACTGACTCTAATCAAACAGCCCCTCCCTTCTCACTCACTCTGCTCGCCGTCTGCTCCTTTCTCAGCCCCTCCCTTCTCACTCACTCTGCTCGCCGTCTGCTCCCTTTCTCAGAAAAATTCCTTCACCCCTCCCCTCTGCTTTTTTTTTTTACACGCTGTCTCTGCTCTTTTTTTTTTTTTTTATAACCAACAAAGCACCCTATCGAACTTATTACGAGATCCACCAACAGTATTTTTACGTGTAATTTAACCTACGTACGGCAGCACCACAGACGGACCAGAGGCTTGGTCAATTGTCAACGCTTTACTTTAGACTCACACAGTCATTCTTTTCCAGTCTTCTCAATTCTACATCTGACAAATTCATTAGGCCTACATTAACATTACATTATCATTACATTAACAACATTATTTCTCTTTTCTCTTCTTAAATCTCTTATCTCTCAATCACTCTCTACATTCGTTAAGACCAGTCTTATGGACTTAGTCTCCCTTGATGAACACTGGCTCGTTTTCGCGTCCCGACCGTCCCCTCGCAGTAGTGTAATCAGCTCAACTGGTTGGTTTATTGCATCTTTCGCAAAACGTAACTCCAAAATTATGGAATCATCTTATTTCTACATTCGTTGAGACCAGTCTTATGGACTGGGTCTCCGTATGGTGAACACTGGCCCCTGTTATGCGCCGTGAACTTCCTCGGCAGCAGCTTAATTACTTTCTACTGGCAAGTTTATCGAAACACCCGCATAACTCGGCTCCAAAACTTTGGAATCACCTATGATCACTGGCTCACTATCGCGTCTCGTCCTTCCCCCATCAGTAATATCACTTCGGCAAGTTTTACTGACAAGTTTATCGGATCTCAACGCACAGCGTAGCTCCAAACAATTATGGAATCATATTTATCAGCTCATTCACACTTCCCACACTCATTCTTCAACGTCTACATTCGTTGAGACCAGTCTTATGGACCGGATCTCCGTATGGCGAACACTGGCCCCTGTTATGCGCTGTGAACTTCCCTCTAAAGCAGCTTGATTATTTCTACTGGCAGTTTATCGAAACACCCGCATAACTCGGCTCCAAAACTTTGGAATCACCTATGACCACTGGCTCACTATCGCGTCTCGTCCTTCCCCCATCAGTAATATCACTTCGGCAAGTTTTACTGACAAGTTTATCGGATCTCAACGCACAGTGTAGCTCCAAACATATGGAATCATATACGCATCCCAGATGCTTTTTTTTTCTCAGTCACACTCCTCTCTCATTCTTCAACAGAAAAACGGAATGCATTGCTCAATGTCCACAAAACACTTAATAATTTTTAGTCTATATTTTTACATTACATTACGTACTCACCCGGAAGCTCTGATCACTTTAATTTAGTTTATACTATTATACAATATGCTGAGTTTGATGAAAACAGGTTCAGCTTACCTTTTTTTGTAGAGAGCTCTCAGTGACCAGACCTCCGAGGTTTGCACAGAATGTCTCCTTTGTCTCGTTCCTTCAGACGTGGACTGTCCGTGAAATCTGGACTTGGAGTTTTAACAACTGTTAATCCTGATTCCGTGGGATTCTTAAATTTAACCGCTACTCGAAACCATCCTCTGCTACCATTTTGTCGCGAATCCCAACTTGGAGGGTCCAAACGTCTGGCTAAGGAATCACTCTAGCTTCGATTAAGTATACCAAATTGATTTATTAATAAAAACAGAGCAATGCATTCCGTGCAGTCATACGTGCACGGTCCTGATAGAAAACGTGACTAGTTCAGAGGTTTTCCAAATCAAAGGCGCTTAAAACAGGGATGCGCTAGTGTTTTTAAAGGGTTCTCCTTAAGGGAGCCCTGCTGGTTAAAGCGTCACTGGTCAGTTCATACAGTCATGTCAACAATGCTTTCCATTGGCCGGGTGAGCGCGCCAAGTTGTCTCAGCTGACAGGATATGTCTGTGTGTGTGTGTGTGTGTGTGTTTTGAACACCTGTCTTGTAGGGGGATGTCATATACAACTGCTAATGTAATCAGTGCAATCTCCTGGCCTTTGATCTCCTGTTGGTTTCCTGCCATATGTGGTTTATTTCTCTACACCCGACACAGGAGTGTTGTCCTTATTTACACACCAAAAGGACAGGTTTCACCCAAACCCATCTGTTTACTCAGTATCTTGATTCACTCAGTATCTTGATTCACTCAGTACCTTGATTCACTCAGTATCTTGATCAGGGCTTCCCTCCATTTACCTATACATAAGTCCATTCGCAGTATCTAAACATGTACACAATACCTGAGTATAATTTCTTAGAATAATCACAATACTTTGAGTATAATTTCCCACAGTACTATTGTTTCAAAGACATTTTACTCAAGTAAAAGTAAATGTGTAAGAAAATCAACTGAAATAAAAGTAGGTCTAGGTTCAAATATACTCTGAGTAATAATCATCACTTTGTTATATTTTTAAAAGAGAACAAGCTGAACATCAGCAACATAGGACCAAACCCCAATGTCCAAACCAACAATACGTTCCATTTCCATAGACGGCACTTTGCAGCTATTACATCAGTGATTATTAATAATAAATTGCCTAAACTACTGCCTTCCTTGAAATAGAAAATCTATTAAATTAGAAATGACCAACACAGAAAAACAATTCTATAGACATCAGGACACTGTTGGGTGTGGTGCAATAACCATTGTTAAGTCACATACTGTAAAAAAATAGCACACACTTCTTTTAGAATCAACAGAATAAAACACCACCAAGGCCAACAACACCAACCCGAACACACATTTAGGGAACACTGTATAATAAGGGTACAAATCATATGTAAGTAATGCTTTAAAACTGCATGATACACGTGAATTAATGCAGGATGCTTAAGAAATTCCTGTTGCTCACCATTAACAATTATCAAATCCCTATGACTTTATGTGATTGGTTCACACTTAATAAATCATCAGTTAAAGAATTTTACACCATGGCCTGAGTGAATACTCAATTCTGATTGGCTTAATAATTCACAGTAACTTCATATTGTTATTGATATGCGTACATAAAAGATAGTCTGCATTTATTTTTAGGACAGTAGCTGTCCAACACTTTGTTGGTTGTTCTGGTGTTGTCTTCCCGCTGACCTGGAAATTTAAAAATGAAAAAACCTTTTATCAAGGTAATGGTCGTCTTTTTCAACCCTTTTGTGGCTTTTCTCAATCATTTTGGCACTTTTTCAGCGTTTGTCGACTTTTTTCTGAGCTTTGAAATTTTCGTGGGTTTTCCCCAAAATTTGTCACTTTTGACACATTTTTTTACATCTTTTCACATTTTTGTCACTTTATTTGACATTTGTTAACATTTTAGTCACTTTTGACATTTTCTCTCTTATTCAACTGACATGGATGTATAATGATTCCACAGACACACCTTCTTTTACCTCCATCTTCAATATCGTTGTTGTTGTTGTTGTTGTTGTTTTCTTCTTCTTCTTCTTCTTCTTCTTCTGCTTCTTCTTCTTTGGGTTTTAATGGCGGTTGCCAAAGCAGTTTCTAAGTGCCTAGCTTCTTCTCTGCTGCAGCTGTTGACATATCTTCTTTCTTTAAATTTACTCATGATGCATTTCTTACATAAGTGTGACTTATTTAATCATGCATGGACTAAACTTATAAAAAAAAAACATTTTCTGGCTCTTCCCTCTTTGCTTATATATGACAGCACTTCTGTTTAAACACATGAACAATCAAAATATATGCTTGGCCCATTTTGTAACAACCATAACTAATGTTAAGGAAATCTATTTATGTTTTGTAATGTGTTTCTGGATTTTTAAAAAGAATATACTGTATATCTGTACGGGATTATGATGTAACAAACTATCTCATTCATACACACACACAGATTGTTACTGATTTCCTAGAGTCATTCTCTTAATACATCCATGGTCATTGCCCTGAATGCGTGTAGGCTTATGTGTAAATGAACATTCTCTTGTGTGGCAAGGTCAATATGTTGCAGTAGAAGCCCAAAAGTATAAAGTAACTCAGTATTGGTGCCTGAGTCTACAGCCACAGTAAATATAATCCAGTTTGGACTGCCCTCCCTTATTCTGTATCTCTCCCTCTACGTCTGTTTCCTTGTTTGGGTGTGCAGAAATTACAGCCACCAAACTTAATCCAATCAAATTAATATACAGCATAAGAGGAAGCCGACAGCGTGGAGGCAGTGAGTGACTGATGTGTGTGTTTTTGACTTACCACCTGAGACTACTGAGCCCCTGAATCCTGCTGATGCATACGGTATGACTGCATGGATTAGCTGGGTGTATTAATAGCCTGTTTAAACACAGCCACACTGATGGAATGAAGACAGACTCAAACCAGGAGAGTGTATTTAGTTAGGTGTCTGTCTTGTCATGTGTATGTTTACACAATGCTATTAAAATGTATTTCATTTAAAAATGTCATTAAATTAGTTTTACTGAATTTAACATGCACCCATGTGTTAAGCTAAGCTATGGCTTTTTTTTAAAGATTATTTTTTGGGGCTTTTTCCTTTGTTAACATGACAGTGGATGGACATGAAAGGGGGAGGATGCACGCAGCAAAGGGCCACAGGTCAGGTTTGAACCCTGGCCCCCACAGGACTCAGCCAACATGGGGCAAACACTCTTACTGGGCGAGCTAGAGGTTATTATTTTTTTTTTTTTATCCTCAACTAACTCTCAGCACGCAGATAAGCACATCTCCCAAAATGTCAAAGCATTGCTCCAAAAAAACTTTTTGTGTTTGCTCTGTCTGTTGTTGTTTTGAATCCATTTGCATTCATTTGAGCCTTATTGATATAGTGGAGGAATGGCCTCAAAGGTTTGAAAAGGAAACAATCAGAAATGTGGCATTATGTAAAAACAAAGTTGACACTAAGAGAAATAATCAACTTAACCCCGACTGTAGAGGGCTATTTGTTCCTTACAGAGTAAGAGTTAATGCACAAATGTAAACTATGATGTAAACTACGTTGTTGTGTTCCAGTTAAGTGGACTGCCACATAAAGAAGAGTCCTCAAGGTATCCTGGTGGTTCTCGCTTTATTCCTTCACTTATGAATCCCAGAGAGGGTTCAGTTTCCATCTCTTTTAACATGTCCTTGAACATGACACCAATCAAAAGTACCCTGACCTCCTTTGTGACACTCACAAATGCTTAAAGCTCTGTAGAATTGACCACATATAGACCTCAAATTTTAAAACAGTTACTTAACCTCTTCACTTTCTTTAGCTTTCTGTTATTTTGTTCCACTCCTGTATATTGTTCTGAATGGCATCCTTGTATTGGAGTTACAGCAGGTCATCCCTTCTTTCTATTAAAAGAATATGGACAGACTGGTACTAGTCTTTTTCCTTCAAATAACTCAATAAAACGTGCAACATTATCTGTGCTGTTAGAAATCTTTGGTCAGCCTAAACTGTCTACGCTGTATTGAAATTATCTAGCCGTTTTCTGTGGCTTTTCAAGGCTCAAAGCCTCAATATGTGGCCCTTGATCTTTCAATAGTTTTTCATGGAGTGAATGTCAGCTGTTACATCTCAAACTGTGAAAACAGCAGTTTCTTTCGGTGGAAGCTTGACAGGGACTTTGGGATGCTCTCCCTCAAAAGGCCGCGTGTTTGATCAGCATTTTATCTTCCTTCTTGCTGAAGAAGTCCTTTCTACTTATACCTACACACATCAGTCCACATATCCTCATTTTATCTATATTATTGTAATTGATTGTATGCCTTTGACATTTATGTAGCCAACCTTATGCTTTTCAGTGCTTACTTGTGTTCAATTTGTTACACTTGTAATTATAATTGTTCATTATTTATATTATTCCTCTCTTCCTTAGGTAAGACTCCATCTCTAAGCCCGTACGGTTTTTTTTCTAAGTCTCACCTGAACAATCTTTATCTTTTTTATTTTATTTTTTTGTGTTATTGATGTCTAGATTTCAGTGTGCAAAATAAACAAATTCAATAAAGCTGAATGGAAAAGGCTTCACCCCTTAATTTGGCTTTAACTTTATAATTTTCTTCATTTTCAACTTGTTTATTCATTTAAACATTTCTCTCCTGTACTTCAAAGTGCATTTGGGAGTAAAATGAGGTGTACCTGGAGAAAGACGTTTTTATTTTTTAATAATAATAAGTTTGGGGTCCCCTACTGGAGCTGCTGCCCACGCGACCCAATACCGGATGAGCGGATGAAGATCGATGGATGGATGAATGGATGGAAGTTTATTGCCAGAGGAAGATGGCACACTCAACACTTACACTCAGAGTAGAAATATAGGTGATGACGTCACACAAGACTTATAATCAAATTGTTTCCCAATGAATTATACTCCGCCACTCCCTGACTGATCTTAGATTACAGTTTACAGGTTCGATTAACCCCAGCTTCTCTTACATTGTCTACCCACTCATCCTCTTTCAGCTGCACTCTCCATTACAGAAGCAACATGCTCTCAAAATTCAGTTTATTCCCTTGTGACCTGGTTTCATATGCTGCTCATCTCAAAATATGATTTGCTCACAGCAGATTTATAAAGGAAAAATTCAGTTTAACAATAAATAGAAAATAAATCAAGGCATGATCACATCATATCATAGTGTTACCTCAGATATCCATGACATTTTCATTTTTCAACACCATGAAGAAATCTTGCAGTGGCCCAACCATTTTATTCCTGTGAGAGTGATGTGATCGAGATGACACTGTTGTGTCAAACCGATCAATGACCTTCTGTCTTTCCTCCAGCGACTGAGCAATTAAGCAGCAGCAGCAGCAGATGAAGACAAAAGATCATTAAGGAGGCTAAGCCCTAACGATCGACTCTGCGTGTGTGTGTGTGTGTGTTTGTTTATCTGCTTGCTGTCTGTGTTTGTATATCTCTTCCTATGTCAGTAAATGTGTTGGTTGTGTTGCCATTGACAGAGAAAACTCATTAGACCCTGCTCTGCTTCTCTGACTCCAGATTGTATACTCTCCATCCCGACACTCCCTCTTCATGCAATGTTGGATCAAACGCAGTGTCAGCCAGGGTGGAAATCCATTTAAAGTGTAGCATTAAAGCTAAACAGCTCTGCGGTTCCTGACCCAGTCTTACCCTCTCAAATCCAGGTTGCCTTTGTTAAATCTGGAGAACAAGAAGTTCAGGAGGATGGATCAGTGGTGTCAGAGTGAGAGTTACCAGGACCTCAAAATAACTATCAATTTGTAGCCTAAATATACATCCATTAAGATAAGGATGTTGGTCTTAAGCTAAATCTGAATTGAAAATCTAAATTGGACAATGTGTTTAAGCTACACAGATAATTTTGTTGTGAGTTTCATCTGTTGCCTGTGCCTGTGGAAAACCCCTTCTTTAACACCAACTGCAATACCATGCTTCAGCTGCTTTATCCACCACGCCCAGCGTCTGTGAGCGCCAAACAGCCTTTAATAACCTGTTAATAAGTGTTAATAAGTATTCTTATCTGACCTCCCAGCAATCACTTTGATGGCTTTGCATTGTGCTGCATGTCAAACACAGGAAGTAATAGGATAAAGCAATGTACAAAAAGAGACGTGTGTCCGTGAGTCTGTTTCCGTGGTGCATGCTGGGAGGCTTCCCTCGGATGCTACCGTATAAACCATAGACTGTATATAAAGATGACAGACAGTTTGACAGCTCCCCAAAGTGGAGCTAAAACATCTGGATCACTCCCTAGTGGCTGGCTGCAGTGATCGTAAACCCCGCCCCTCCATGTTAGTGGATGGGCCAAAATGAAAAATCAAAGTAGGCTACGTGTCAAATAATGTTTCTGTCATTTTCGGTAGTTGTTATCACACTGATGTTTGTTCAAGTGCTCATTTTTCTGATAAGTTTGGTCTAAATTAGTAATGTGTTTTGAAAAAGAGGTGACACTTCATGCGTGACTGCTGTGATTATAATTGGTCGGGTTAGTGTTTTGGGCGGGACTTTGACACCGTGGCTCCACTACTGCAGACCCCATAATTACAAGATGGCCGTATACAGGATAGTCTGGCTTGACTTTTATACTGCTCGTAGGTCTATATATACAGTCTAAAATAAAAATGCATAAAACATTTGATGGCAATATATATATATATATATATATATATATATATATATATATATATTTTAATATATTATAGTATTTAAATTAAATTACTTTAAAAAAATAAGAAATTCAAATGATCTTCGCTCTTTAAAGCAACATATTGACACTGATATTGCGCATCATGTTATCTGTAATGTGATAAAAGTGACCATTAAGAGCATCAATGAACAAAATCAATGATAGTTTTACTGTGATGATATATCATGGCAGACACTAATGGAAGACAGGAGGTAATTAACTACTCAATATCTTTTGGACTTGTATGACCATTTGATCTGTATCTCTGTCAGAGGGGAAATTATTGCTGCCTACACTGTGTACATCCATCCAGAAAATTGTGATGAAAAGGCTGACAAGAGAAAGGAGGATGGGAAGTGAGTGGCAATCGATCAGGGATACACCAACTCTGTGGTTTTAAAACGTAGCAGGAGAGGGGAAAGAGCAGGGTCAGAGATCAAGAGTGTGTGTGTGTGTGTGTGTGTGTGTGTGTGTGACTGATGGCTCTGAATGGCAGGCTCATACTGACCACAGGGAATGAAGTGAGAAAGACAGAGAGAGCAGAGTGGATGGCTGGTAACAGGAGCTGCATCTGAAAGATAATGCGGCTAGCAGGAGAAAAGGTTGTTCTGAGAATTGCACAGGGAAAGATTGGTCGAATGAAAGCAATAAATTAAAGAGATGGAAGGAAAACTGGGGAGCGGGGGTGTTATGGGGCAGATCAAACGGAAGTATTTCACTCCTTTCGTCTGTCGCCTTGGGCTGTAAAACATCTGATAACAACCCATGAAATTTGCACCAAACTCACACGCTCACGCAATCCTCTGTGTTCACATGTTGCTGTGAACCTTTCCTCTGTCTCTGCAAGCTGTGGAGATACGAGGTGATTAAGGTGATGAGGGTCTGCCAGACTGGAGATTCAATCAGAGAAACAATTTTGGCTTTTCCTTTTGCCAACAGATAAACGTCTACATTGACTACCAATGAACACATTCACGCATTTCTCCCAACATTTCTAAATAAAAATAAGACATTTTGTTTTTGTGTTGTTTGATGTTGAATCTTCATGTTAATGTGTCCTTTTGATGTTGAACTTTCAGAACATTAAACGCTTTCTGGGAGAAGGAGTGCAAATCTAGGTACCATGATAAAAGGAGGTGTTCATAAAGGTGATAATGTTAACTGTATTTTTAAGTGTATCATATTGATATTATATTGGATGATACCGTGACTACAATTCTTAAGTGGGGCTAGCAAAATGGTGACAGTAAAACCAGCCCAAACCCCATGGACTGCTTTGTGAATTCTAAGCACAAAGAGAGTTATAGCACCTTGCTGTAGTCTGGCAAAACAATCAATAATGTAGCCTTAGGCTGATGCTCTGGAGCCTGCAGGAAAAAGTTGGATGCAAATGATGTCCTTCCTCTAATGAGGTGGCAGAAAATATGTGGCTCTTAGTTACTAGATGTGGGCTGAGGAAAGAATGCTGCTGGACAAACAGAACTTGTCAAGTTGACTCACGTATAGAATTGTTCTCAATCACAGAAAAGAAAACCTGCCATGGCAGGTAGTCTACAATATTCATATTATTTTTCTTTACTCAAAGTAATGTTATTGATCCAGAGAAACCTATGTCGATATGAACATACTGGTGTAAATGTGAATGTGTGACTTTGGCTTCCACATCTTATTGTCCTCTGAGCTTTAAATCCTCATTTCTACAGGTTATATTATGACCCAGTCTTAATAACATCACTAAAGATGCAAGTCACTAGAATTTCTGCCATTTCTTTTCTTTCACCATTGTGACAAAAATATATTCAACCTTTACCAAATTTGGAACATATTTTGATAAGCCTAAAAAAAAAAAGCAATTTTTTTGATTTGCCATATGGGGTTACTGTGCCAGATTCTTGAAGTCTATGCCATAGGTCTAAATGGCATAAATTGACTTATTGTTATACATTGCACAATTGCTCCAAATGTAGATTAGCCAGACTCTATCCATAGCCACCTGAAAAATGTAAACGTACCTAACTCAGTGGTCATGAGTGTGACTTCATATTTACAGAATTATTCTAATATATCCAAAAAGTCCATTGACCTGATGTCTTTGTATTTTCTTTGATTCTCCTCGTTCTGATATAGCTGGGGAGAACTAGCCAGCATGTGAATTTAGACAGTATTCTAACTATACTTTGACTAATATAATAGTATACTAATATATAAAAGTGAATTCCAATAGATTGTGCTGTAATTCATACTTTTTAAATGTGATCATTGACATGCTAAACATTCCTCAAGACTGCTCACACTGCATGGATGCATAACTGCATAACGTTAAACTGTCCCATGTTACGACTGCTGCATGTATCATCTTTAATGGGCAATCCATCACATGTGTTTACATTGTAAAGGCCATTTGTCCATCTGAGCTTTTGCTTAAGATGTGATGCTTACTCTTCACGTCCTCTTGCCTTCTTTCTGTCTGTCTCTGTCTGTGTGTCTCATGAGCGGTGGTCCTTGCAGGCAGACACCACTAGAGAAATAAAGCAAACCCAAGAGACTGCTCACTGTCATGGCAGACTGTTGTGTTGTTTAACAACTCCTGTTTCCTCCCTCCATTTTCCCCTAAAATTAACATCCCACCATTCCGGTCTATTTTGTACCATTGTACACTGTATATCTTTAATTACCTTTGAACCTCGACACAAATACGCTGGGTCTATATTATTCTGTAAAGACAAGTGAGAGGCCGTTAGCATTGGGAATTCTCAGATTATTCAAAACCCTATCAGTGCAGTCAGGAACTCCTTTTCCTTTCATGTCCATTATCTCACGCTGCCTCCTTTCCATTTCTTCTGCCTCCTCGTCAGGCTGACAGAGCTAGACCGCTGAGCTATCCACCCCCTCAGTCCCTCCGTCCCACCTCTTTCCCTGCTCCATCAATCTCCTGCTTCCTGGTCGACATTCCTCCTCCTTCCCCTCCAACTTGTCATCCTCTGTTTGTTATCCCCTCTCTCTGTTTCTCCTGCTTCCTACCACCCTCCTACCTCAAAACCACTACTGTTGCCATGACAGCAAAGGTGATGTTTAGGCAAGACATCAGAGAGCCTGTGTTGAACTTAACTTGTTTGTATGCATGTACCCAAATCAAACACACACACACTCACACACACACACACACACACACACACACACACACACACACACACACACACACACACACACACACACACACACACACACACACACACACACACACACTCCAGCCCCCAGGTGGTTGTAGTTTTTATTGGCTCTCTGAATCTTGTGGTCTATCTCGTTTGCTGCCTTTCTCAAGGATAGGCACCTGTGGCCTTCATGCCGTTGCTGTGGTAACATGGATCCTTAACTTGATCCTGCATTGGTCAGAATGTCCCTGGTCGTATCTTGATTGGTTGAAGGAGTGGTGGTTGCAATTCATTAATCACCTCGACAAATACTTTTTGGTTGGATTTTGTTTTTTATCTACAGATTGTGTCTGTAAAATGTCTAAAAGCTAATCCATAGTGCATACAGGACATTACCTTACTTGATGCGCTGTGGTTCACTCCATTTGTCTAAATAAGGATGTTTTTAGCTGCCTTTAATGAACATATTTTCCCATGAGCCCCAAACCAGAGGCTTTGAAACTGTGAGCCACGCCTTGCCACAGGGAGCCCAAAGAGAGACATGAGACAAAGCCACTGGGTAAGGTGAAGGGAATAAGTCTAAAAACTACAGTGTAGTCGTTGTAGCATGGCCTGCTGATTTGGTCCACTCAGCATGGACATACGGCTCAAGGAGGCGATTTAAGGTACTTTAAACAGGGCTCAAGTTGTAGCCCAGAGCTAATTCACTCACTCTGTGACATGGAAGGTATAGCCAACCATGCACTGCCCAGAAACCTGTACATTTTTCCTTCAACCAATCACAAAAGCAGCTGATTATTCCTCCTTGTTACAGTAAGTCTGCCTTCTGTCATTAAACCCTGCAGGCTCAGACCTCCAATACATTGCTGCCTATAGAACAATGTAACAGTATATTCAAATGACTAATAACTATATTGAATAAAAGATAAATAGTTCAAGAAGCAGCCTAAAACTAATATTTTAAATTGCAGTAATGTTCTGTGTGTCATGCTTTCGTCTCTTGAGCAGCTACTCCCAGAAGCGATAGTTTGTTCTCATTAATCAATGCCAGCCGTTTCCCCCTCCAATGCCTTCAACCCCCAAATTATCTTATTCTGTGCTCTCACAACCTGACTAATAGGCTTCAGTTTCCATTCAAATTAGGTCATTAGTGTGTGTGTGTGTGTGTGTGTGTGTGTGTGTTGTGTGTTGTGTTGAAACACCAGGATTTCATCGAACACACACTAAAAGGGTTTGTAATGTGTGTGTGTGTGTGTGTGTGTGTGCTTGAATCCTTCCCTCTCTGTGTGTGTGTGTGTGTGTGTGTCAAACGTAAAGGTCTCAGTAAAACTTGTCTGCGTGAAGGTCATTTTCATGATGACTCATCCCTTCTATTCCACCGTGCATTGAGCACAGATTTCTCCAGACAGACAGACAGACAGACAGACAGACAGACAGACAGACAGACAGACAGACAGACTGACAGACACAAAGACAGACAGACAGACAGACAGACAGACAGACAGACAGACAGACAGACAGACAGACACAAAGACAGACAGACAGACAGACAGACTGACAGACACAAAGACAGACAGACAGACAGACAGGCAGACAGACAGACAGACTGACAGACACAAAGACAGACAGACAGACAGACAGACAGACAGACAGACTGACAGACAGACACAAAGACAGACAGACAGACAGACAGACAGGTGGTTTATAAAAGGAGCACTCTTAGATCATAATGACTCTTGAGGACAGAGCAACAATGATTGTGACTGTTGAATCTTACAGTGGAGGTAGCTGTCTGAGCACAGGAAAACATCACTTCTAACGGCTTTAATACACTATTACCACATCTTCATAGTGTGTCTGTAGTGATTTCAATAAGGAGTATTCAAATGGAGAATATTGCGTTTAACAACTAAGACAGACTTTAGCAATTAAACATTATAGATCCAATCCAGCTCTCAGGGAAGAGGAACTTTCACCAACGGTTCATTAAATATTATAAAAAAATGAGCATGCTTACAACAGGGTGCAATTTGAAGGCTGAATAGCTGCATGATATAATCATCATTGATTAGTGTCACAAAGCCCAATATGATAACATGCCTGTGAAAACATGATGTCATAGTTGTGAATCTCAACTCTCAATATTACTGTGTGCACATGGGACAAATCCACATACACATCTTATTCAGACAAAAAACTAAATCAATAAAGTAATAGACATCATATGCAGGTAGGTCAGTGGTTAGCAGAAAGAATGTCCTGGTTTTGAGTTTGATTTCTCTCAGTTCTCCCAGTGCTCTGGTGTCCTCTCACAGTCCAAAGTGATTTCTAATGGTTGTCTGTTTTTATGTGCAGCCCTGAGATAGACTGGCAACCCGTACAGGGTGACGACATAAGCTTCAGCGCACCACAAATTCAACAGGATGAGTAGGTATGCACAATGAATGTATGAGAGGAAATCACACAGAGACACATACAGTGTGTACACATATCCTGGTTGCCATGGTTAAGATATTACACTTCCTTTTCCTCGGCCTTTGGGTTTTTCTGTCTGCTCATTTGCAACCAACAAACACTTTCTAACATGGACTCGTATGTAAGGATGTTCATCATTAATCATTAATAATTCACTGGTGTCTTTGGTGGTTTTCTCCTTCTCCCACTTTATCTCTCTCACTCTCTCCTGCTCTTTCATTTGCACTTTGTCCTCTCTCTCTCTCACTCAAACACGATAACAGGTTATATATATATATATATATATATATATATATATATATATATATATATATATATATATATATATATATATATATATATATATATATCCTCCTTGTCACCCCCCATTCCAGTCAGGTCTGTCTGACTCTTGTCTACAATCTTGCTCCCTCCAGCCATCTATCTTCTCCATCCTCCACTCCTGCACTCTCACTTTGAAAACTTTCCTCTCCTCATTCCATCACTTCCCTCTGCAGATTGATTTTTTTTGTAGGTGTGCTTCAGAGGACTATTGTCCATACTTAGCACTTCAAGCTTCAGGTGTGGCTCACAATCTATTTTATGACACATTTCAGAGACCATGAGCCGATAATGAGGTGCTATGACTTATGGTCAACATATGTGATTTGAAACGTATAAAAAATGCGGTTGAAAATGATGCAAACTGATTTTTAATTGCAATGCACAAAGTCAACACATAAACCTCAAAGTAGAATACTACAAACACATATTTCTCTATAGAATTAGGATTGGAAGTTTGTTAAACATATTATTATGACAAGTTCATGATGCTACTAGTCTACATCGACAACGTTTCGTTCCGCCAGATGTGATTGCTTTAAAGAAATGCCAATAAACCAGAGCACATTTTTCTCCCATCCCGGAATGCTGTGTGGACTTGCCAGACCCTCCTTTGCAGCGCTGTGGAGGAAGGTCTGACAATGCCAGACTATGAAGCTACAGTGACTTCCTGTTTACACTGTTGATTGCCTTTGTCTTAACTACCCTACAAATGTTTCCTGGCAAATGTTTAAGTCTTTACTAGTTAAAGTGTCTTCACGTTAGAGCATTAGGCTTAATCGTTATTGGTTAGCTGGAGCTGGTAAGGAATAGGGGGATGGTAGCGATGCGGCACATAGCACGGGTCTATTTTATTGCT
Organism: Percina caprodes; assembly: GCA_013375575.1. Taxonomy (NCBI): domain Eukaryota; kingdom Metazoa; phylum Chordata; class Actinopteri; order Perciformes; family Percidae; genus Percina; species Percina caprodes. Next base: position 38,618 of record JABXJD010001573.1, on the reverse strand, counting down.
TCAAAGATGACAGCAGAGGTTTAAAATAGAAAGCAGTCTCAGAGAGCGACCTGACAAAGGCAACGGGAAAGAACATCCAACTTCTCCAGAGGCTTCACCAGCAAACACATGATGTAACTCAGCGTAAGACTAGAGACTGGAGGAACGAGGGGGAGCAGAGGCAGAATACAGAAAGAAGATACATTTCTTAGTTTTGTTCATATGTTGAAAGAAAGAAAGAAAGAAAGAAAGAAAGAAAGAAAGAAAGAAAGAAAGAAAGAAAGAAAGAAAGAAAGAAAGAAAGAAAGAGGGTTAAGTAAGCATGAGCTATCTGTCCCCTCACCAAACCACTTAGCTGATATTAAATTCAGACATGATGACTTCATCCTGGAGCACTTAGCCACTCAGCAGTTATTGCATCATCACATTTGGAAAGAGGCCCGATGATGTCATCCCCCAGAGTGATGAGGACACACAGATTATTTACTTTAGTTTCATAAAATTAAAAGCCACTTTACCTGGATTGTTTTTATGCATGATAGTGTGTGAAATTCAGCTGCTTGACCTTAACTTATCATCAACTCTAAAAGAGTGTAATGTTTCTAGTTGTAATAATGCACTTTTAAAGACACACACAATTAACTTCACATTCTGGTGAAATAAATACTTCAAACTCATTTTCTTCTCAGAACTTGCCATATTTTATAGTAAGGTACATACATTTACATTTCAGCTGTCTTTGTGCTCACAGTTAGGGGGATAAAATACCTACAGTAAACATTATGTGTGACACACACACACACACACACACACACACACACACACACACACACACACACACACACACACACACACACACACACACACACACACACACACAAAGAACTGTCCCCAGTGCACTCAGTCTGTTCCAGTCTTTTCTCAGACCACCTAATTTAGGCTTTCTTGTACTTAATAAGTAATCATATATGAAATACCACTTATACTTACAAAACATGTCCAACAAATCAACCATAAGAGTACAAAACAAGAACATAAATTAAAAAAAAATCTACTTCTTTATGAAGAAAACACTGTGTTATAAAATAAACTTTAATAATGCACATTTTTACAGCTTTATCAGATGCGGTTCATTCAAGGTTTTCATACGATGGACTAGGTTACTATTTATAGAAGAGCTGAAAAAAGAGAAGAAGAAGGAGCAGAGGAAGAAAAGATGAAGAGTAATAGCGACATTTAAGACATTCTGCACTGCACACGGTTACAGTGACAATTGGTTGTTGCCATGGAGATGATGTTGCATGAGTTATTTTCTGTGACAGTCTTTGGGATCATTAAAGCTATGGGGTCCCCTTTGTCATGCCCGGCCTCCTAGCTGAACCCCAATAACTTCAAAGATAAGTGAATGAATGATTGATTGAATGATAAATTCAAATGACCCTCTACACAACATCAAAGTCCCCTCCCCCTTGTTTCCTACCCGCCCTCACTGAAAGTCCAATGGGTAATGGCTAGCAGGACGTTGAATCCCACCCATCCTCATTCCATCCATCTCGTGGTTGGACCAGATCAGACATGGAAAATGGAATCCAGCATTACCCTCGCTTTCTAATCCTCTGAAAAACCATGCCACTTGGCAATCTGGCGACGTGGGTGGTCGCAGATCTCCCTCCAGTGCTCGCCGGGCGTACCCGTCGCTGACGTGCCCAACACCAGGCGCCCCAGGATGGTGTTGGGGCAGCGTGAGTTGCCTATGTCTGAGTCCATCAGCAGCAGCTCCACGCTGGTGTCCCTCAGGCCCTCGTTGGAGGGCAGATCAAAGACAAAGAGCTCATTGAAGACCGGGTTGGGGGAGCACTTCTTCACGTGGGTCTTTTTCTTGCGCTTCTTCCCTTGGTACATGTTCACCTTGACGTACGGATCTAGAGCAAAAAATGACAAGAGCAGAGGAACTAAGTAAGGACAAAAGCAACAAAAAAGCATGGTGATTTTCCCTGTAGCAACTGCAGAGTGGCATATTCTTCCCAAGCCAGATCAATACGGCAATCGATAGAGCGGAAATGATGGATATTAATCATGGAGACAAAAGGGGCTGGCTGTGTAAACACTGTGTGTGCGTGTGTGTGTGTGAGTGTACTTGTCACTAAAGTGCTCTCTATCACATCCTGATCAGATTACTTCAGTGCGGTGGCCGTGTCATTATGGCAACTCTCACAGCATCCAAAGTAGTCTGGGCTGCTTAGCAGGAAGAGGAAATTATTTTGGTCTCATCAGTGTATGGTTATGTGAAGGAAGTTATTGCACACGTGTTTGTCCGTCTAAGCAGCGATCCCATAGATTGCATATTAAAAAGTTTCCCAAAAAGTGAATGCACCTGTAGGTCCGCTGTTTTCAGTCTTGGGCAGGTGGCGAGCTTTGAGGACGACCACGGTCAGAGTGTTGGTAGTGGACTGGTAACACAGGGAGAGCAGGAGCTCGCCTCGGCCTGAGGACTTCTGTGAAGAGACAGAGGAGGGATGAATGGGTGACAGAACAAATACAACAAAAAAGTGATTCAAGAAAAGATGGCAGGTGTAAAAGAAGACAGAGAAGAAGGACTTTCAGACACATTATCAGACATGAACTGGCATCCAAACATATTTTAGGCAGCAGAGCAAACAAGTCAAAGCATGTTCTTTTCTCAATTTCAAAGTAAACTTTTCACTTATTCTGCCCTTTTTATTGCCACAGAGGCTATATGCAAGGACATATTGCCATTAATATATTGGTAATATATTAATTAGTAAGGCAAAAACAATTGCTTCATTTTATGTTTACATCTTTCTTTCAAGATTAAATGAGTTTTACTAGGTAACAATAACAAGAGAATCCATGAACATGTATTCAGTAATAGGGTATGACTGTTGGCACATCTATGCATTAATAAAATACTTAGCCAGTTATTGTCAACAACGTTAAAGGGTAAAACCTGCAGCTGCTTGTACTGGAAATGGTGTCAGTGCTGATGATAAAATGGCTGTCAAATAAATAATCACCAGCTGCTTATGGGGTGTGTTCTCATATCTTGACTTGCACAAATGTGTGGTTGAGAACCTCCCTATTCTGCGCAACATTTGTGATACACATACACATCCATGTCTGTGTCCATAACCAATCGAGTTGACGCCTCAGATGCTGCAATCACACCTAACGTGTTCTCACGTCACAAATCGTGGTTGCCATGGCAATGAGAAGTATCACACAGATATTGAAAATGCTACTCTATTCTATGTTTTTGCTGTCCTCCAGGGTGAAAACAATGGCTCAGCTGCTTGCTGTATTGATTCCCTGAACTGCTGCACACACACACACACACACACACACACACACACACACACACACACACACACACACACACACACACACACAACAGTAAGACAGATATGCCATGCAAACAAAGACAGCCACCACCCAGTTGGCAAAGGGCTGCTTCAAATAGAGAGAACTGATTAGAAGCCTTCATATTAAGATAATTTAGCCCAAAATAATTTTTTCATTGCATCACACACATATCACATCCCCATGGAGATATTGAATACTAGATGTAATAAGTGAACTTTTCTTTTAATCTATCAAAAAAGGGTTGTTTGCACTTTTATTTGCAAATAAAAATGGTTTCCTTTCTAATGCAGAAGAACTAGTCAACCTGTTCTCTTTATAAAAAGATACACAGTATATAACTATAGCTAAAGAGGCTAAGCCTTTTTCTCTATTTACCTGCTCACTTAAAAATTGCACAAAAGAATTCAGAAGAAGAATCCCACTGCACAGCAATATTGTGAATTTTGAAACTAATTTTCTATTACACTAAAATGTGACACAGCCGACTCCTCCCTACAGAAGAGGGTGATGAGATTCCAAATGAAGAATTGAATTGAAAAAATATGGTTGGTCTCAGTGTGGAGAGAACTTTATGGTTTATGAAATTTTATCCTCTTGGTCAAAAAAATACAGAGGGAGCTCTGCTGAGAGGGAATGAACCTTTTATATTTCTCAGAATCTGAGTGACATTTCCCTCCACTTCTCTGGAGTACTATATCTTATCAGAAATCTTCACAGATATTACAGATAGCTCACATTCCGCCTGGGAAGGTACAAATGTGCGTAGACATATCCTCTCCCACCTGGTAGGCTCAGTGCTTCCATTAAAGCAGAGCTCTGCAGAGTACACTATTAGCCCACATATCTATAGTTAGATTGTATCATCTCACATTCCACCTACAAATGGACAAATGCTCATGTACAGCCAAACCATCGGGTACAAATATATAGAGCGCTGCTGTATACCAATGATAAGGATAAGCTATCATCATATAATCCATCGTTTTTACAGTTGTAAAATAAGTATATTGACCACCAGCCCATAGATCGATAATGGTGTGGTGTGATATCTTCATCTTTTCAATACACTACTGGGAATGTAAAAATGTCCATGTGACTCCCTTTCAAATTGGGCATCCCTGCATTACTGTTTCAAATCTATGATGGATAAAAAGATCTTCAGTAAACACAAATGAAACACAATTCAGTCTTGTTTGCAAAGTGGAAGGCATGTCATATCTATTCCAGTTGATAAATGCATTGATCACATAAAGGACGTATTTTAAGGATTCCCGAATAATCAGTCAAAACAGAAACACCAAAGGGTTTATATATATAGGGTTTATATATATATATATATATATATATATATATATATATATATATATATATATATATATATATATATATATATATAAACTCACAGCAGTCCATTTAAGAACCCCACCAGAACTTAGTATCAGATATCAAATCCATAATGGCAACTGATCTTGTCTTCTATCTACTTTCTCCATTTGCTTTATTTTAAAGTAATGTTTTTCTAACCTAACTAGATAGAATGAATAATGTGTTGCAAAATGTATTATTGAGATCCAAATTTAAAACTTCTATTCAAGGTTTAGATTATGCCATTAGAGCTGAATAATAGATTTCAATGTAATTTCAAGAAACATATTATAATGCATTTGCATTTAGGTGAGTTAGAGGAAGCTCCATGATTCAAATATCATCATATTTTAATAAGTAATGGATTTCTGGATGATTACTGATTTATGATTTATGTCCTGATTAATATTGTGACAATTAAGCACTTTTGTTATGATAAGAGAAATTTAGTTTGAATGTGGTTAGTTATATAAAATAAAAATGTTGCATACTGTAAAGTAACTTTAAAGATCCCATGACATGGTGCTCTTTGGATGCTTTTATATAGACCTTAGTGGTCCCCTAATACTGTATCTGAAGTTTCTTTAATATAGACCTTAGTGGTCCCCTAATACTGTATCTGAAGTCTGTTTAATATTGACCTTAGTGGTCCCCTAATACTGTATCTGAAGTTTCTTTTATATAGACCTTAGTGGTCCCCTAATACTGTATCTGAAGTTTCTTTTATATAGACCTTAGTGGTCCCCTAATACTGTATCTGAAGTTTCTTTAATATAGACCTTAGTGGTCCCCTAATACTGTATCTGAAGTTTCTTTTATATAGACCTTAGTGGTCCCCTAATACTGTATCTGAAGTCTCTTTTATATAGACCTTAGTGGTCCCCTAACACTGTATCTGAAGTCTCTTTTATATAGACCTTAGTGGTCCCCTAATACTGTATCTGAAGTTTCTCTCCCAGAATTCACCCTTGGTGCAGAATTAGAGCAACTAGCCAGTCCCATAATGAGCTTTCCTTAGGACGTGCCATTTCTGTGTCTGTAGCTTTTGAGGAGGGTGCAAGGTGGAGGCTGGGAGTGTGGCCTTGACCAACTGCCACATTGCTTGTTTGAAAGCCATGATGTCTCTCTTTCATGGGTGGGCCAAATTCTCTGGGCGGGCAAAGCAGAGAAAGGGGAGGAGACCTTGCCCCTTATGACCTCATGAGGAGCAAGATTTGAGATCGGCCCGTCTGAGCATTCATTTTCTTAAAGGCAGAGCAGGATACCCAGGGCTTTACACTTATAACCATTTCTAGCCACTGGGGGGCCATAGGCAAGCTGGGGGAACGCATATTAATGTTAAAAAAACTCATAAAGTGAAATTGTCATGCCATGGGACCTTTAAGACACTGTATCATGTCATAAATCTAATCCCAATGATTGCGCTCAAAGAAAACTGGTAACAAAAAAGATTAAACAAACCCCAGATATAAATCATGAATTCAAAGGGTTCAAAAATCCAAATTGTTCCAGATCTTACCTTGACATTCTTCTTGATGATTTCTCGGCTCATCAAAATACGCCCCTCTGACAAGTCGATCCCAGACAAGGGTACAAGGGTCTCTCCGATGACCTCATCACGGGAGAACCTATCAAAGCTCAGTACCATGAAGTGAAGGGCCAACTCTGATACTCGGGCCAGCGGGATCCCGTAGAAACTGAAGGTCTCGTCAAAGGCAGGGTCCAGAGTCTTCCTCATAACTCTGGTCTTCACCCGGTGCTTTTTCTCTGGCAGCAGGGTCAGCTTGATGTAAGGGTCAGAGGTCAGCGACTGCTCATCAGTTGGGGTCAGGCCATGGGCTTCCTGGATAAAAAAAATCAAATCAGTCAAGACTGCACAACACCATTTTAATTCAAAGTTCTATCAAAAAAGTATTGTAAGACACACACACACACACACACACACACACACACACACACACACACACTACCTTAATATGGACAATGAATGCCTTCTTCTCCGGCTGGTAATCCAGAGAGAAGTGGAGGGTCCCTAGTCTGCCCTCCCTCTCCTCCCCCTGGGGTTTGTCCACGGCTGGGGTGGGTGCCTGACTAGACAGGGTGCTGCATGGTGAAGGGAGATCACTGCGGTCCAACACCCCAGGTTGGGTAAACCCTGCATGGGGAGAGGGCAGCTCCAGGTCTGGGGAGCTACGCACCTTCTGGTGGTGGTGATGAAATGGTTTGGTGGTGAAGTTGCCATTAAGATCCCGTTTCTCCAGATCCAGATGCAGTCTAGAACTGTTTGGACTTGATGCCAGTTTACCAGTGCTGGTCGGACTCGTTGGTGATGCAGCGTGGCAGTTTCCGTTTACATCAGTTTTACTGGTGTCGTTAGTTGTCATGGTGGCAGGTGCAGCAAACTTCTTCTTGCCGCTGAGGCTCTCCGGGTAGATGTCAACCCCTTTGAGCATGTGCACAAACTTGTAAGGAGGTGTCTTCTGGGATTTGGTGTTTTTACGCTGGCAACAGATCCACGCAAAGGCTGACACAGTGAAGACAAGGCCAAATACACTCACCACAGCAACACCGACTGGCACTGCCACTGTGGAGGAGAACAGAGAGCGGAGGGAGAGAGGGAGAAAATAACCTTAATTAAAAATGTCTGACCACACACCCCAATCACACATAAAACAATTGTTCACCTCAATAGATTTTGTTGTTGCATTGAGACAACTGAAAACATTTTGTGTTTGTGTGTGTGTGTGTGTGTGTGTGTGTGTGTGTGTGTGTGTGTGTGTGTGTGTGTGTGTGTGTGTGTGTGTGACACAGAGGCTGCAGTTTTTACTCAGATGGAGATGAAAACAATGCAATCTGTTCAACTCTGATGAACTACCATCAGTGCTGTGATTATATCCCAAATATGGCTGCAGTAAATCAACAGGAAACAGCTGGTGTAAGTAAGTATGGGACTGGCTGATTGGCTGATGGCAGGTTTATAAAAATGGCTGAACTCAGAAGCAAAAGATAGAAAAGCAACAAGGCCCTGGCAATGTCAGTTTTTCTGTTACTTGGTATCGTGACAGATTAATGCGATGATACGCAGATCTATAATGTAAATCGGTTAGGAACGTTTTTTGAACTGACGACCACACATCAGGATCATGCTGGTCAATACAGACACAAAATGGCCAGCACTTGTTAAATCGCATTTTCGTCAACAGTAGTGGTACTTCAGGGACCAAATTCCTTTCAATGGTACTTTTGTCTCTTATTGTGGTATCACTAAAACGTTATTATGGCAACATAATACTGTGGTATTTGCCACTCAATGCTTCCGTTCTTTGTATTTTGTTTTGTGGTGTTGAACTGTGACTCAACAGCAATCACGCTGGGTCCATCTCATTAGTGGAAACGTACATTGTTTCCTGCAGTTAGACGGCAGCCCAGTGGAAAAGCACTCAGGTTCACACCCATACAAAGAGGGAGGGAGAGGGGTGGGGTTGGGGGGGGGGGGTATCACTCATGTACTCATGTCTTGTGAATCTGTTTCATCTGGTAAAATCTGTACGGTTGTTCACTACCTCTAAAGGCTACACTTTTATTATATACTAGGGTGATTAGGATGCTGAAAGTGTCATGTTTACACAAACAATATACATAAGCAATTTGTATTTCTGTACCAATTTTCCTATAACATTTAGGACTTTACAGGTAAACAGTGATGTTTCTGAACAATTTTACTTATTTGTTGCCATCTCTGCTCTTAAAGACCTGTATGTTAATTATAGTAGGCTACGCCTATATTCATTTCTAGTGAAGCCTATTTACTGTAAGATAGTTGTAGGCATAGAATCCATCTTAAGTGCATCTGCTGCTCTAATCACAGCACTTGTAGCCATACTGTTCTCTCCCTTTTCCTTTCATTAATATTTCAGCCTGATGTCATGGGTGGAGTGCTTTTCAAGCAACAACCACAGACAAATGGATGTGGCAACGGGCGGGCGGTGCTGAGCCGAGAGGAGATCTATATGAAAAACAATTTACCTTGGGTAAATTCTACATAAGTCCATCAATAATAAATGCATAAAAAAAATAAACTTAGCTAACATTGCTATAGTGGAAACGTCACCTCTGAGTTTTCCTGACAATTAACTGTCGCACTTAAGCTAGCTGCAAAATGGAGGCTGGAGGTCTCCCTAAACACGTAGTTTTATCGAGTAAAAGGGTTGGGCAGCACAGTGGACAAAGCCATTTACTTTAAAGTAGAGTAGCCTACTCTAACATACATTTACTGTCGTTACTTTTTTTAAACAAGAGGCCAGAATAGAGCATGAATTCAATGAAACACACTAGCTAAGTTCTATGTTCTATCAATAGTGGCGACTAATAACGCTAGCAAACTACGTTTGAGTCGAGTCGCTTGTAATGACTAACTCGGTACTAATAACCCCGAGGTTAGCACAAACAACCCCACACATTCACACCTGTCCAGACTCGGTACTAACAACCCCGAGGTTAGCACAAACAACCTCACACATTCACACCTGTCCAGACTCGGTACTAACAACCCCGAGGTTAGCACAAACAACCTCACACATTCACACCTGTACAGACTCGGTACTAACAACCCCGAGGTTAGCACAAACAACCTCACACATTCACACCTGTACAGACTCACCGAGCTGAGCTCCTTCCTCCACCATTGGAGCCATGTTCGCTGTCCAAGGTGCTGCTGAAACGGTCCGCCTGCTTTCACACCGAGCTCTCTTCTCTCTCCTCTCCTGATGACGAGGTGCCGTATATCTCCACAATATCTCCGCTTTGATTACGTTTAATAATGCAACGGCTTTTGTACGGCTTCAATAATTGAATAAGCAGTCTTGTTTTCCCAGAGAGAAGGATGGAGGAATGCTCTGTCCTCACCCTGCTGCTGTTACTCTGTGATGCGTGAGCTCGTCTCAGAGGCGGCAACACCCCGTTTTCTCTTTCTCTCTTTCTCTTGCTTTCTCTCTCTCTCTATTTGTTTTCTCCGTCTCTCTCTCACCCTCTGTTGCCACCTCTCCCCCTCCCCCCTCCCCACCGGGAACGCTGAGCTCATCAGTGCTGACGCAGTAGTGACGGAGGCTGGCTGTGAAAGCAGGACCCCCGGAGTAGCAGTATAACAGGGCTGCCAATTTTCCTGATTGATTGTTCGAGAATGAACGGTCTTAACCTGTGTCTCTCTCTTACTGTGTGTGTGCTTCTATATTTGTGTGTGTGTGTGTGTGTGTGTGTGTGTGTGTTTCCTTTCCGATAAGACTGGTGAATGGATGTGTTTTACTCTGGCCTATCATTCGTTAAAGTAAGTGGTATTTGGAAAACACAGATTTACTACCAATTAATTTAATAGTCTACAGTTTATATTATATACTATACGTTGTTTAGAGTGCACTATATTTTAAAGCTTCTAAAAAACTGCAAATCAACAGTAATTAGAATCACAGATCAATGGAGTACATCTGTGCACATAAACACCCAAGGATGTAAAGGGAGGCCTACTGACATCATGCCGATCACTGCGTAAAATCAAACACATTTACATGCTGAAGCATATATTTAATTTTACCATGAATAATAGGTTACAGAAAATTCAGTTTTCACTGTTTGTCATACACATTATTACAGTTTAATGGATAATAGTGTGTGTGTGTGAGTGTGCAAAGTGTGTGTAATTCACTGCACAAGACAAGGAGCTAAAAAAAATAGAAAAAAAACAAAAAGGAAAAGAAAGAGTCGGACAGTTCAGTGGAACCATTTGTGGTTCATAGTTGTTTTCCTCCATATCTTGCCCAATGAGGCTGGACTAAGTGGTCAGGCTGATTACTATACCACTTGTTATGAGTAACATAAATTCAATGTGTCTAACTGTAATCAATGAGTAAAATGTTGTTACTGTGCAGGTAGTATTCTGGCCATATTCACTTGCACGGTCCCTGGCAATACAAAACACATTATTGAAAAGTTGGATTAAGACAGCATGCACAATAGGCCAAAAGGTGATCCAAGAAAAAGTGTCTAGAAAGTGATGTTTATAACCTGGGCCCTACTTATTAAATGCGTTGTGGACTTTGTGTTTAAAAAGATCCTGAAGTTTTTCTCTTATGCTGCAGGCTTTTGATTGTAACTTTGTAACTTTAGCAACACAAAATATCTCTTTTACTGACATTTGTACGTGTACCTGAACATCGCAGACAAGTATTGATGCATTACAGTGTATGAATTGTGGGGATTTAGACATGACTCATGGCAAATTTATAGAAAATACAAGTCAAAGTGTTCGATATTGCCAACAGGTTTAACATCTGATATAATCCAATACTGACACCTGGTGTTCATAGTAAAGAATACATTTTCCATGAAAATTACAACAGACATATTTTAATAATGCTCATGATTTAAGCCACTGGAAAGTAAAAGCATGCATCCTTAGAAAGTATACTTCTTGAAAACCACACACTCTGGACATTAGGCGTTGCAACCAATCAAGATTTGGAGTTTTGGGGAAACTAATTTCAGTAAGTTTTTAAGGTGAATGTAGGATAGGTGTTGGAGAAGAGAGAGAGAGAGAAAGAGAGAGAGAGAGAGAGAGAGAGAGAGAGAGAGAGAGAGAGAGAGAGAGAGAGAGAGAGAGAGAGAGTTGACTGAAACTGCTACAGCTCTATTGGTGTTTTTCAGAGAGTTGGGAACACTCACAGACACACACTGTGTGTTCCATATGTATTTTTGTATGTGAATCTGTGTTAATTTGCTTCTCACAGAGCAACTATGCAGGAGAACTGTCCTGTCTTACATTCTATTCCATGAAATGTCAACATGACGGAGCATGCCAAGGCAGAAGCTTGGCTCTCTCGCTCAGGGGTCGTGGAACTTACACACAAACCTTTCACATCAAGTCAGAGTTAGTAATCACAGTTCCTCCACCATCATCCTAAACACAGACACCCCACAGGGCTGTGTGCTGAGCCCTTTGCTCTTCACACTCTTCACCCACAACTTGCAACCTCATAATTAAATTTGTGGATGACACCAGAGTAGTTGGGCCGATTTCATACAATAAGCAGTCGGCCTACAGGTTTGAGGTGGAACACCTGGCTGAGTGGTGTAAGGAAATCAACCTCATTCTTCTCTGAGGCAAAGGAAATGGTCATTGACTACAGGAGAACAAAGGAAAAAGCCCATCTCCCCCTCAACATAAATTTTTTTTTTACTTATTTGTTTATTTAATACAGAGCATTAGTGCATATTATTGGACATTTCTGTCAATACGCCAGAGTTAGCCAAAAGGCTATTTTTCATCTGCAGCCCCTAGACAGATCGTAACAAGTCACCCTAAAATGTAAAATTACATATTTACATAATATAACAATTACAATATATTATACATTAACTGAACATTAACATTAACTGAATACAAAACTGAAGTTGCTTGGAGTCAAAATGTCAAAACAGCTGACATGGACCTCCAACACCTAACATCTGGTTAAAAGGCCCAACAAAGACTCGTCTTCCTCAGGGAGCTGTCCAACAAACAGTTCAGGACAATAAGACCCCTCACCAATACACTGGGGAGAAGCTTCTTTCCCAGAGCTGTGGCCTCCATCACACCCCTCCATGTCCAACCACAGAACACATGACAAGAATCGTAAGCAGACACACAGGCCCCCACTTTCAGAGACTGCTACCTTGGGGCAAGGTTTCATAATTGCTCATACTTGTTTAAACAAAATAGAAAGGGTTGAGTGATAGTTTCTTATGAAGTGAAAGAAGAAAAAAAGCAGAGGATGAGCAGGGATACTTAACACCAGGCCAAGTAACTGCTATTGCTCAACATTTGACGATTTCTCATGAAGCGAAAGCAGTTTTCTGAAAACGATCAACAGCGTTGGGGCTTTCAATGACTCCTCTATACGTACATGTTGTGTAATATCTTTTACTTCCACCTGAGGGTTTCTTTCTAGTATTTTCAGTTTTTTACAAAGCTTTTGCAGACAAGACACCGATTAATTTAATAAAAACAACTTTTACATAATTTTCAGTTTCACAGATATCTTTAACCCTGCTGTCGTCCTTGGGTCAAATTTGACCCCTTTAAAAAGTATCTATATCTGAAATATGTTTTTTTTTAACCAAATTACCACAAAAAGTGGATTGGATTCGCTCTTTGCAAATACAATTGATCACTTTCATTCCTGACTGAACTCATCTGTACGTTCCTCTGATCTTAACTATTAGTAAAAACAATTGATAATTTCTGCTTTTTTTAACTCAAATATTAGGTATAATTCTATATAATTGATCATGAATTCAAAAAATAGTGTAAAACTAGTTGTAGTAAGGTGGTGTTAGTGAAAACTAAAAAAAAGCCTGAAAAAGGGATGAAAATGTCAAATGTTTGTCTGTTTTTGACCCGGGAGGACAACACAAGGGTTAAATATATTAGAATAACACATTTTATTTCTTTTATAAGGCCTCCATTAATGTCAGTTCTACATTTATCACAATAGAAACTGTATGTGAACACAGTTTCTACTAGAGCTTTGTTCTGGTTTGTCATCTAGGTGCATTCCTTGGAAGTAAAATTGTGAAATACTACTCAGTGAAATAGAAACTACAATGGCACTAAGGAGTGTAGGTGCGCCATGTGGGCGAGGTACAGTATATAGAGTATTTATGTTTTCATGGGATGTTTTCATTCTTCCTTGTACATCTCTGTACAGCTTTTCTTCATTCACTTACATTAGGTACTTAAACTGACTATACTGTAAGATGGTTTGTACTGTAGACTTTTACATATTACAATATAAAAGTGTTTTCTATTTTCCATTTGACCGTTTATGCTCTATAAATGTTATTTAGAACGCAATGGCAGCAGCAGCTGTGTCCAGAAGCAGAGCAGTGACTGGAGGCTCTCCTCTTCACTCTTCTGTGTCTGGTTTGCCTCGCAAGTTCACTGATAGACAACAGAAAACTGGTAAATGAATTGTTGAACAGTTCTACTTTTATTTGCAAGTAAAGTAAATATCCTGTTGAAATGTTTTTAATTTTTTTTATCTATAGTTGTATGAGCCAATTCGCACTTAATTAGAGCCGCTTATGTATGTCCACAAATGTTACTGCATGTGGATTCTCATTATCATGTTGGATTTGCAGGAAAATATGAAAGAAAACCTTAAGAAAGCACAGCAAAAGCTGGACAAACTGAAGGTGAGTGAGTGAGTGAGTGAGTGAGTGAGTGAGTGAGTGAGTGAGTGAGTGAGTGATTGAGTGAATGAGTGAGTGAGTGCTTGAGTGAGTGAGTGAGTGAGTGCTTGAGTGAATGAGTGAGTGAGTGCTTGTGTGAGTGAGTGGTGGTGAGTGAGTGAGTGTGAGTGAGTGCTTGAGTGAGTGAGTGAGTGCTTGAGTGAGTGAGTGAGTGCTTGAGTGAGTGAGTGAGTGAGTGCTTGAGGAGTGAGGTGGTGAGTGAGTGAGTGAGTGAGTGGTGGTGAGTGAGTGAGTGAGTGAGTGAGTGAGTGAGTGAGTGAGTGACCATCCATGTCCATGTTGTTCATGTTCACAAAAATGCTTTGGAGTAACTTCAATGATAGAACATTCTGGCAGGATGAGAGAACTGTAACTCGTTCAAAAATGATTTCCTGTACTACAGTGGACACAACAGAACGTAACAACATAGAAAGCTAGTGCCATGTCATGAAGTGATTTTATTTCTCCCCATTAGGCAGCGACATCCCTTCAGAGCTGATGAGTACTTATATGATCACCATGGAGCCATTAATGGCAGTTCTGAAGAGAACCTCAGAAAAGTTACCTGATGGCTTTCCACCACTGGATGGTTTCATGGAGAACATCAAGGACTTCATGGAGAAAGTCAAGACCTTTGTACATGAGGAGAATGTGGAGATGGATGCAAGAATAGCTCAAATTCAAGAGGACCTGGTAAATGGGAAGAAAATCATTAAAGCCCTTGAGGGTTATCAAGCTGAATTGTAATTGTTTCCTTGCAGGTAACAATCCAATATTCTTGTTCAACAAAAATATATTCAGTACATGGGAACTATTGTTGTCTGAAGACTTATTTCTTTGCAATCCTGAAATATGAAGTCCGGATGGTCTAGTACAAACATTTCCTCTGTAGAGACAGTACTTGGTTGATTCTGTAAGTTAGCTCTTCTGTTTCTTCTAACAAAGACCATCTTACCTGTAGTGCTAGATTCATCAGATAAGGATATTTAAATACAGTATTAAAGTATATAGTATAATATTAGGCTCAATGGCCCTCATTTATCAACCTTAGCAGAAACTAGTGCAGATATGAGCGCAGAAGTCTACTTACAGGCTTCACGTGGGATTCATGAAACGTTCACACCAATCAGAGCGTAAGAATGGTCGTACATTGATAAATACAGCTGCTGGAAGTGATCATAATTTACAAATCACGCCCCATATTTTCTTGGTTTTGAGGCCTTGCCCCTACAGTTTACGACATGGCCAGACATAATCCGGCTAAGGAGCAGCACTTTTCAGAGGTGGAGATTGAAACCCTGACATCTCAGTTTAATTTGCAGTAACGTGTCCTATTTTGCAGCCTAAAAACTGGTATTAGGCTGTAGGAAGAATGCGGAATAGAAAGAGATCACTGATGCAGTCAGTAGTGTTGACTCCAGTTGAAGTCTTGTTGTCTTCGGGTCAAATTTGACCCCTTTCCAAAAAGTTTCTAAATCAGAAATTTGGGTTTCTTTCAAACAAATTTTCCGAAAAAGTAACGTGGATGGTCCCAACAATGCTCCTCAGAAGTTAAATGAATAATCAGTTGTGTACTTTCATTGAATTTGTGTTTTTTGTCAATTGTATGGCATTTGGAGAAAAACAAAATTGGTAAAAGTACTTCAAAAGAAGTGCAAATAAAAGAAAAAAATGTCAATAAAAGTGCCTAAAATGTGAAACGATGTCGAAAAAAGTAACAAAAATGTCAAAAAAGTGACAAATATAAAAAAAAAGCTTTAAGAATTTGGCAAAAAATCACCTAACTTTGCAACCTTTAGAGAACGTTCCCCTAACGTTCTTTTTATTCCCTAACCTTTAAAAAACTTTAACAACCAAAATACCAATTGTATTATTACTTTAAACTGTCTGTGCATTAGCAGGAATTAATGAACAGGCAAACTTGATGGGATTTAAAACTTTAATAAACAATTTAAAAGAAATTACAAAAATAATATATATATATATATATATATATATATATATATATATATATATATATATATATATATATATATATATATATATATATATATATATATATACAATCAGAATCAGTGTTATTGGCAATATAGACACATAATAGTGCAAATGTAGTGTGCAAGATGCATATTGGAATGATAAAGTACCGTACATTTCAATCTTTCTGATAAACTTCATATTCACCAATTTGAGTCTTTTCTGTATCAAATTAGAGGTATAAAAACATGAATTCAATTGAAGTAATATTAATCAATAAACCCCTGGAGTTTAAGGGTGTGGAAACTGAAACTGACTGCCATTATATCTGCTCATCCATTGTGTGGCTCACTGTCCACACAACTGTTAACTTCACTGAAGGCAAAGCACCTGCAACACTACAGTCTGGATTGGCTCTAGACTCGAGCTCTGTCCTCTGACTAACAGTTCCGTAGTTGCTGATTATTGGTAGGGGCATGTCCTTACGAGTCTACCAAATTATCTAATTTTACCAAATTACCTGAAATTACTTGATTCAAATCAGCTTCACAGCTGCTTCTGTGGCTGCATGCTATGCCTGCTGCTTGTACACTTTATAATGAGGCACACATTTACTGTTTTACAGTTATAATGTTTTGTTCATGCAGAAAATGGCTTGTTACACTGTAAGCATATGTGTTGGGACTGTGTGGGATGCTTCAGAAACAGATGATTTCTTTAGAGACATCACAGGTATACAGGTGAGGTCAGATGTATATGTGATAGAATATGTGCAGCCTTATGTAGGTATCACCTCTGTTACAGGAGTAGCAGCTGCATTTGTTTTGACAACTAGGGTTAATTTACATAGGAAGTCAAGTCTCTTTCATTTATAGAGCCTATTACCACAAATTTGTTAATCTCATGGTGACGCTTGTTATG
Source organism: Percina caprodes (assembly GCA_013375575.1). Lineage (NCBI taxonomy): Eukaryota > Metazoa > Chordata > Actinopteri > Perciformes > Percidae > Percina > Percina caprodes. The sequence continues at coordinate 21,734 of JABXJD010001573.1, read as the reverse complement.
GAAAAACTCAGGAGCAGCAATTTGATTCACATGTGAAAAAGGTTCAGGAGACTCTGATGAGCTACACAGAAGCATGTAATGAAATCTCAATCGAGTAGAATCTAGGATTAAACAGTAGCGTAGTGGCATCCCAATGTCTGAAGTTCTTCCTCTAGGTGTATTTAAACTCGGTCTGAAGGTGTTTAGTTCAGCTGAACCTTCAATGTAAGTAAAGATATTGCGGGCGCCATAAGCGCACATGCTTATGTACCTGAATCATAAACCCAAACACCTCAGCACAGAGTAAAAACAATGTTAGCCTGATCTTTTTGGATGGTTTTATATAGACCTTAGGTGTGTGTGTGTGTAAGTGTTAACTTCCTCCATGACCTTCCTCCTTGAGGAAGCACTCTAGTCTTTTAATACAGCTGTTCCGTCTCCGTCTTCTACGGAGACAGAGAGTTGAACTACTCTGCCTGAGACATGTTGTGACCAACTGCTGTTATGTTGGACACTGACCTGAATGAGACCTGGGGTATCACTGTCTCAACTTCCAATGACCTTTGTCAGCTGGAAATTCCACCACTGCAAAGTCGGTACAATTCATCCTCTGGGGACCATGAATATCTGTAAGAATCACAAAATAACCTTCATTTGACCACCATGCATTTTTATTTAGTGAACAGACCCTGTCATGTCAATTTGTTGTTTTTTAAAGTTGCTCAGCCACCTCCATGTTTGCTTGTCACGGCAGAGGTGTGGCCCAGAATCTGAATGTCTAACACGCTCTGGTAAAAACCGTGTGGGGGCATTCCCACCCAAAACTGTATTTTGTTCAGTATTTCAAGTACAGCACTTTTAAATATGCAAGGAGGCGTGGTGGAATTGTACATCCTGTATGAGGATGTTGCAAAGTCAATATCGGCTTTTGCATCTCTCCTTTGTCAAACTTGTTTAATCATCTACTTTGCACAGTTAGCTGTGCTCACCTCAAAGTCATCACAGTGCACTTGTAAAGTTTCTGTAGGTACAGGTTGTGTATCAGTGAGTTTCTCTCAGATCATTGGAGCACATTGCAACAAGGTACATCAAGGTGAGTGATGTAAAGATTATGTGTCATATTTAGGTTGCTACTTTACAGCCACATCAAATAAAGCTTGATGTTTTTCTTCTAATTTCTAATTTATTTAGTTACTTAATTTGAAAAACATTGAAACTAATGTATGTGACTTCAGCTTGCATAACTCTACTAGTGTTATTATCAAAACCTAGTGCAATATAGTTTTACACCCTATCCGGTTCTTTTGTGGCTAGTATTTACACAGCATTTCTTTATATCAGGAATGCCTTTTACCCTTAATATAAATGACTTCTTAAAATTCTGTGCATTTGAGTGTCCTTTTATTGTTTTTGGTCCATTGATAGCTCCAGCTGCCATGGCACCATGCAGAGGATTCCTGCTGTATCTCGGATTTTTGGGATTTTTGGGATCCATGTTTCTCATCATGTGCTTCTTCCAATGGGACGTGCTACCAGAATTGAGAGGTATAATGTGTGAATTCCACACTGTTCCTGCTGTGTATCCTGTCCCTAGTTAAGGCTTTGTTTGCACTTGTTTTACCTGCCTGTAAAATGAATTGGGGGTAAGTAAATGTATTAGTAGGTGGTGAAGCTGCGACCTCACCCCTGATTACTTTGGGATTATCATGGCTCACGTTTAACAGAACTTTTTTTTTAGCTGCGTGGGGCTTCGAAAGAGACAAATGTTTGGCTTTCATCAATGCCTGGATTACTTTAGCTCTAATCATTTCTGACAGTTGTCAGACAGAAATTATTATTCTCATCACAGCAGAGAGGATCCATCAGCTGCAGGAACTGAGAAAGAAGCTGCTAAGAGAAACGTGTGATGGCGACAGAGACACGTTTACTGAGGGAAAGCAAAGTTTAGATGAGTTAAGCAACAAAGAGCTGGAGAACCTAATTGTGGACGACAAACACTGCATCATCTACTGTTACATTCCCAAGGTAGTATAGCTAACACACACACACACACACACACACACACACACACACACACACACACACACACACACACACACAGCACTGAAAGAGCCCCTATTATACTCCTTTTCAGCAACATATTTGTACTCTTGGGGTGTACTTGAAAAGGTTTACATGCCTTGATGTCCAAAAAACATTTTTTTCTCATACTGCCCATTGCTGCAGCTCTTCTGTCTGAGCTTGCCTTACTGAAAAGCCCAGTCTTCTCTGATTGGTCAGCAGGCCCCCTTTGTTGTGATTGAGTAGACTCTAGTCTTGTTATCTACAGGTGGCCTGTACCAACTGGAAGAGGGTAATGTTTGTCCTGAACCAGACTGAGCCATACCCTGACCCCATGTCCATATCTGGTGACTTGGTCCATGAATACAACACGCTCACTCACTTAAACAGCTTCCCAAGACCAGAGATTAAGGTCAGTCACAATGACATTAGAAGTGTAAAGTAACAAATAAAAAGCGTGGATGTTTAATTATTTGTTGACTACAGGCAAAGCTGAAACACTATACCAAGTTCCTGTTTGTCCGTGACCCGTCGTCAGACTCATCTCTGCCTACCGAGACAAGTTCCTGCGGCGCAATGAGTACTTCTATCTACACTTTGCCCGGGACATTCTGCGCCTGTATGGTAACCTGACTAATCCACCAGAGACAGTGGACAAGGCATTTGTATCCGGATCCACCCCTCATTTTACAACTTCATTCAGTACTTGCTGGACCTGCAGATAGAAGAGAATCGGCCCTTTGACCCCCACTGGAGGCAGATGTACCGCCAATGCCACCCCTGCCTCATCCAGTAAGGCCATTTTACATGAGGCCACTTCAATTAAATCATAATAACTAATTCAGCTCAGACTTGGTGTTCTCTTCAATTTTGTGACTTTCCTTGTATTATTTTAAGGCCGAAACATCCTAACCTTTAGGCTTCGTTCAAAGTACAAGCAGATGAGGCCCCAAACGGCTGTATTTAAGAACTTGACATTTGACAATATTAAAAACAGAGATTCTGTGGTTATCTAATGGTAGGGTATTATGTATTCCATGGAGTTGGGTCAAGTGTGTACCGCCTAGTCCTGCCCCACTGTGCTATGATTGGCTAGTGCTCCTTGTCTTGACTTGTGATTGGATGCTATGAGGATATTGGTGACAACTTTGGCTGATTGTAGCTGATATAACTAACTTGCTATTTCCACCGTGCTTCCATGTTACACTGGTTTTTGGCAGAAAATGAGTCTAACACTGGCCTGTTGGATCGAACATTAAGCCTTGTAGTGTGAACCAAGCCTTAGTCCCTAGAGGGGTGGACTTCAAACTATGGACTTCCCATAATGCAACTACACCCCAAAAACTGTAAAATTGTTTCACATGCTGAGTAGATTTTGACTGTAATGTTCGACTGTGTGACTCTAATGTTGCCACAAAACAATGCTTAGATCTGCTGTAGTTTGACATTGGGTTGTTTTACTTCTCAGGTATGATTTCATTGGCCATCAGGAGACTCTACAACAGGACGCTGGACAGCTGCTGAAGATGTTAAAGCTGGAGGACAACATCAAGTTCCCTCCTTCCTATGAAAACATGACTTCCCCTAGTTCTGTGTCAGACTGGTTCAGCACAGTGCCTCTAGAGGACCGGAGGAAGCTGTACGAGCTCTATGAGGGGGACTTCAGGCTTTTTGGCTACAAAAGGCCTGGAGAATGGCTTGATTATTGAGATGTCATGATCCACTCTTCCCTGTGGGCATGGAAAACCACTATTTACAGCAAAGAACAAACTAGACAAGGAAATTACAAATATTTAGTTAACTTGCTTTCTGAAATACAGGAATTATAAGCGCTGCACTATAAGGGGACTGGTCATGCATGTACTTATGTACATCACTAGCTTTTCTACACTACACCATCAAAATCAGTCTGTCTCATTAATTTCTAGCAAGATCATAAGTCACAAGTCATTTTCAAATCATTTTACTTGTTGGCTAAAGTATAAAATGTGAAACTGACCATTTTCACACTGGAAGTTTTTAATACTTGCATGTTTCCACACAAAGGTCAAAGTTCTACAGTCAAACTAACTTTACTTCCATATTTATGATATTTCAGATGAGATGAAACACTAAATGTGTTGAAATGACTAATTATCTATGTAGAATACATTTCGCCTAGAGTGTTTGGAGAAATACCTTCATAGTATTCAAAATGTAGCCTCTCTTTCAACTTACAGCTAAACAAATTAACGTGTTTTGTGACATGCTGATGCTGTAAGAGACAATCTTACTCTTCTTGCACACATTAGTTGATTGAAAAGAAGTCTTATTACGTTTATCCGACCGATTATTACCCAGTTTTCAACTACAGTAGAAATCAATGCTGAAATCCCAGTTGGTGCTCACTGGGAAGGTATGGTGACGATAAACCTAGAGAAACTGATGGTAGTATGTCTTAACGATGGAAGACACTCATGGAACATTCATCCATTTGCTAATTTGTCAGTGAGAGGGCAACAGGAGCTTCACTGTCAGGAAACATGTGTTGTAACATAAAGTGCTCTCTCGTTTTACAAAAAAAAAAGACACTAACCCAAGTTTCACTCCAAAACATCAATCATAGGCCACTTGTTGTTCATGCCTGACAAACAAACCTTAGCAAGTATAAGTGCTTATTTTATTATTTTTAAGATTATTTTTTGGGGCATTTTAGGCCTTTAACTGGCAGGACAGCTGAAGACATGAAAGGGAGAGACTAGGAACGACATGCAGCAAAGGGTCGCAGGCTGGAAACGTTTAGTACTTTCATTTCAGTTTTAAAGATTAGATTAGATTAGATTCAACTTTATTGTCATTACACATGTACAGGTACAATGCAATGAAATACAGTTTAGAGAGTTGAGAGAGCCTCCGAGCCGCAGCTAGTGAAAGCGCCACCACATGCACTCTGAAAAGGATTTATGCAGATAGCTAGATAATACAAGACATAACAACATAATGCACAAGACTACATACATGAAGGAATATTTGGTGTATGGTGTCTGTGGATGTGAGTGTGTGTGTATGGGAAATATGAGACACAGACTGCCTGCGTTGTGCAAAAACAGCTCAGATCAGCTCGGCCTTGACCATGGATTTTGAGGTGGTGTGGACACAAGAGCGAAAGAAACGAGGCAGTCAGACGGATACGGGGCTGGATGGGGGAGTGTATAGTGTGTGTGTGAGAATGAGTTGTGTGTGTGAATGTGAGGCGTCAGACTGTCTATGTTGTTAAAAGTTCAGTCCATCTTGGAGAGATAAACCAGTGCATGGGACAAGATAGGATGCCAGCTGCGATTTGTTTCCCCGCTCGGGCGAAGGGTGGGGTGGGGGGGTGGGGGGGCTGGGAAATAGTTGATCAATTTCAATCCAAATTTAGAGTGACTCGATGGAAGTTGTTGGAATCAATGTCCATCACTCAATTGTTACCGACCTCAGCGCCACACGAGCATCCAGTTCATTCATGTAGTGATTTTTGCAGTCCATCTGCCTTCTCTGCCAGTCACACGAAGCAACTCCACCGACTGGGTCCTGATCGCATCAATCCCCTTCTGCGCTTCGACGGTCCGGTCTGAGATGTTGCGAGACAGTTCACTGCACTGGTCAGCATTTAGATGTAAAACCTTCATCCTCTTAATCACTCCATTTAGGTACTCTTTAAGTTCCCCAGACGGCTGGTCTGTAAATTTGCTGGCGACTGTCTTACCGATTTTACGATAGGTCAGCGAGACCCCAAGGCCGATGATCAGGAGTCCCACCAACAGAATTCCAATTATCCATACGTCTTCAACTTCTTCCACCGTCAGTGTGTCCAGGCAGACCACCTGCCAATTCGCGCGTAGCCTGCTTAAATGCTACATGCAGTACACGTTCTTGTGGTATGAGCATTTTAACATTCTTGTGGGATACCTGAAGAGCTCTGCTTTATATTATAGGTTTTGTTGATAATGGTGGGACTTTACATAATCCTGTATTTACAGCAGTAGAGCAGATCCGTTGTCTGTATTGGGGAATTGTTTTGACGTATCTGTGAAGTCCAGGTTGATCCTCCTCTGCTTGCACTATAACTTGACTTTTTAAGGGGGACGACAGAAATATTATAATCTCAAAAATATGATGCATCGTACAGATTCAGTGATACTGTAATGCTTTATTGCACAACAACATCTACATTTAATAAGTTGAAGGCTCTGAACACCCAAACAGGTGTTTCCAGTTAATGTGGTTGATTAGACCTCTTCCCAGGACTGTGTGGATATGTATAGACTGATTGACATCTTCCTGAGTCACCTGTTAGGCTGGGACAGATGAGACCTTCATCATTCTTTTTGGTAGATGAAGGCTCGTCACCTGACAATTTCCCATCTATGCTTCCCATCACCTTCAACCTGAGCAGAGTCTAATAAGCCACAACTGAAAATACCTGTGTGAGTGTTCAGAGGCTTTAATAATAACACTCAGGTTTGTGGAACATGTATTGAGACTAATGCCATTCAAATCAGTAAGGTGTTGTATGGCTTCAGCCCATCTCCATGGGCTGCTATAAGATTGGCAAACCACCAGATGTCTCTGTGTTCTTTGTTTCAAAACTTTTTCAGCACAAATAGAAAGAAAGCCGCAAAGCTTCATTCACCCATCACTAACAACTAATTACAAAATACAAAGACTATACCTCATAAACTCAACTGACGGCAACTGACACAGGCAGTGATCTTGGCAGCATGACCCTCTTCTCTCCTGCCCTTCTAATTGTCTAACTGACTTATATTTGGTGTTCTTAACTGCTTGGTGGGTCTGGAAGAAGAACAAATGTGAGTATGAACACATGATTCAAACATGTTCAAACCTGCAACAAAGTAAGAAAAGTGAAAGTACCTCATGGCTATGTGTGTGCTTGAACTGACTCATGATCCTTTATGTCAACTTTAACATAACTAGTACAGTGCTAGTACATGGCTTTTTATTGAGTTTCCTTTACGTGGAGCCTATTTTTCTCAGCTGCTCGTGCTCCAGGAATGTGAAGAAATGTTTGCTTGTTATATCCAGCAATCATGTTAGAAGAATGTTAGAAGCAGCAAAAAATTAACCGTAGCCCCCCCTGCTGCTGTCCAGAGCGTGTTAACAGTCTGCTTCTTGGTCCACCAGCAGCTTCTTGTTCGGCTGTTTCGTTTTTTTGTTTTTTTATGTCCAATATCGAATGCTGTCCAAATTGCTCCAAAATCCAAACCCCAAGTTCATTGGGTACCCAGGAAACCAAGTGTGAAGTAGATCGGATGAACGGTTCATGAGCTATATCAAAGACAGATGCAGAGACATAGCCTGCATACACACTGGGGTTGGATGGTAATAAGGTATACCAAGGTAAGGTAAAACAGCAACGGATCAGTTTCAATACATCATTAAAAAAAAATGCAATGCACTTATATAGGAGACAAGGATTAAATATTATAATTTATATAATGCCTAAAAATGTGTGGTTGTCATCATGTGACAATGTGGAGGAGAAAGTGAGGGGGAGATTGTGTGTTCAGACTCAATATCTTGAAGCAATGTGAATACACAACAGTACACTTTGTATGTGCATCTAGACTAGCATGTACACTATAAGTAGGAAATAAACGAGGGTTAATAGCTTTACTCTAAATCATCTACTTCTTACAGGCCTACCTACTTAAAATTATGTGCATTGAGTGTTGTTTCATTGTTTTGGGTACATTGACAGCTCTAACCGCCATGGCACCATGCAGAGGATTCCTGCTGTACCTCGGATTTTTGGGATCCATGTTTCTCATCATGTTCTTCTTCCAATGGGACGTGCTACCAGAAATGAGAGGTATAATGTGTGAATTCCACACTGTTCCTGCTGTTTATCCTGTCACTGGTTAAGGCTTTGTTTGCACTTGTTTTACCTGCCTGTAAAATGAATTGGGGGTAAGTAAATGTATTAGTAGGTGGTGAAGCTGCGCCCTCACCCCTGATTACTTTGGGATTATCATGGCTCACGTTTAACAGAACGTTTTTTTTTAGCTGCGTGGGACTTCGAAAGAGACAAATGTTTGGCTTTCATCAATGCCTGGATTACTTTAGCACTAATCATTTCTGACAGAAATTATTATTCTCATCACAGCAGAGAGGATCCATCAGCTGCAGGAACTGAGAAAGAAGCTGCTAAGAGAAACGTGTGATGGCGACAGAGACATGTTTACTGAGGGAAAGCAAAGTTTAGATGAGTTAAGCAACAAAGAGTGACGTGATTGTGGACGACAAACACTGCATCATCTACTGTTACATTCCCAAGGTAGTATAGCTAACACACACACTCAAAGTACACAATGTAGACATGCATCATTCACGACTGTTAAAGAGCGTCACTTATGTACTCTTAATCTTATCTACAGGTGGCCTGTACCAACTGGAAGAGGGTCATGTTTGCCCTGAAGCAGAGCAAGCCATATCCTGACCCCATGTCCATAAATGTTGACTTGGTCCATAACATGGACAAGCTAATTTTTGGTGTGTTTTTTTACTACAAGCAAAACTGAAACACTACACTAAGTTCTGGTTTGTCCGGGACCCGTTTGTCCGACTCATCTCTGTTTACCAAGACAAGTTCCTGCAGTGACAAGATGAGTACTTCTATCAAAACCTTTCCCGGGACATTCTGCGCCTGTATGGTAGCTTGACTAATCCACCAGAGACAGTGGAAGAGGCGTATGTATCTGAGTTACACCCTCATTTTACAACTTCATTCAGTACTGGACCTGCAGACAGAAGAGAAGCAGCCCTTTGACCCCACTTGAGGCAGATGTTCCGCCAGTGGCACCCCTGCCTCATTTCTTTTTTTCATCTAGCTCTTTTAATGTTGCAACTTAAAAAATGAGTTTCCTGAATTGAAAACTAATTTAGCTTTGCCTCTGTGTTTTCATCTTGTGGCATTTTAAAAATGGTCATCATTGCTGCAGCTGACTTTTAGTCCCTAGAATGGCTCAAGCTCCAAAAATCATGGAGGTTGTTAATTAAAGCCATATTTGACTCTTCCAGGCTACTCCAAAAAGTACTCCTCCTGTCAAGCCAGCTTCATTCCAAGCATGGGTGAGACATTACATATCCAGTGTGTCACTCAGGTAATATGGGACAATTCTGATGTAGGATTTTAAAATTAAAGGCTAAAATGTTCAAGTAAAGCTATATTGAAATTTGTTCAGGCTGTTAAAGCCATATTTTACTCTTTTTCAGGCTACTGTAAAACTAAATCCTCTTGTTAAGCCAGTTTCATTCCAAGTCTGGGTGTGGGGGGAGAAGAGGACAAACCCCAGGCAGGCGGGAGAGCGCAAACGAGCCAAACCATTACGGTTCGATCGGTTTAGCTTACAGCCATCCCTTGCATCCTCTACCACTCCACCAACCCCCTACACCCCCTCATTGCCTCCTTCCCCCCCTTTTGTTCCCACACCTCCCTCCTCACTCCCCTGTAGTCAGCCCTCCTGCAGTCAGCCCACCCCCCATCACTACAGCACATTTTCCCTCCCCCCACTAACACTTCAAGCACACCCCCCTGCTTTACATTCACACCTGGCCAGGTAAAGAGACAGCTGGAGAGGCTTCACCAGCGCAAGGCTGCTGGCCCGGACAGCATCAGCCCAAGGGTCCTGAAGACCTGCGCCAGTCAGCTGTCTGGTGTTCTCCAGTACCTCTTCAACCTGAGCCTGAGCCTGCAGAGGGTGCCGCTGCTGTGGAAGACGTCCTGCTTTGTCCTGGTCCCCAAGAAGTCGACTCCATCAGGCCTTAAGGACTACCGCCCAGTGTTGGGCTCAAATCCTGCCCTTCTAGATTCTTTCAGGAAGAAGGGTTCAAGTCAGTAGGTTGGATAAAAGAACGTTTATTCAGATAGAATATATATTCTAGAGACAAAGTTACAGAGAACATGCATCCATAGCTCTCCCAAGTTTGTCTAACCCTCTAGCCCTTCCTGCATGATTTTTGTCCTCAGGGGGGGGGGTTCAGTTGCTACCGCATGACATGTTTGTGAGATTTGTGTCTAGCAGACCACAGTTTATCCACCTGGACCGTGTTCTGTCTGATGTGGTGGTGAGTGGTAAGGGGGCCCCACAAGGGACTGTGCTGTCTCCTTTTCTGTTCACCTTATACACCACAGACTTCCAGTACAACTCAGAGTCATGTCACCTACAGAAGTTTTCTGATGACTCTGCAGTTGTTGGGTGTATAAGGGATGGACAGGAGGAGAGTATAGAGCGCTGGTGGATTACTTTGTGGAGTAAGAATCACCTGCTGCTCGACTTCAAGAGGAAGGGAACGGCTCAGCAGCCCCTTTGCATCCTGGGAAGAAACGTGGACATGGTGGAGGAGTACAGATACCTGGGTGTCAACATCAACAGCAGGCTGAACTGGAAGATCAACAGCACTTCTGTTTACAAGAAGGGGATGAGCAGACTATTTCCTGAGGAAGCTGAGATCCTTCAATGTGTGCAGCAGAATGTTGGAGTTGTTCTTCCAGTCTGTTGTGGCCAGCGCTCTGTTCTCTTCCGCCATCTGCTAGGGCAGCAGCATCAGAGCCAGCGACACAAACAGACTGAACAAACTGATCAGGAAGGCTGGCTCCGTGATCGGCTGCAAAGAGGACACATTTGAAGCTGTGGTGGAGGAGGTCTCTGAACAAACTGTAATCTAACATGGATAACCCTGACCACCCTCTCCACCCCACACTGGTCCAACAGAGGAGCATCTTCTCTAAGAGAGTCCGACAGCTTCAATGTCACACGGACCGCTACAGAAAATCATTTCTACCACAGGCAATAAAACTCTTTAACACGTCATCACTGGGTTCTAGATAAGACCCTAATACTCCACAATACTGCACTAAGGGCAACCTGCACAATTGGTTTATTTACATTTGAGCATACTATTTAAGCAGTAGCAAATTTTTTTTTCCCATCCTGTATACATTCAATATTTGTTATATTTTTATTCCAATTTTTATTTCATGTACATTGTATGTATATTGTATCCTAGTATTTCATTTATAGTTAAATTCTGTGCTGTATTACTGATATGGGTTTGCTGCTGTAACACCATAATTTCCCATTTTTTTGGATCAATAAATATCTATCTAGTGTGTCTCAGTTAATATCGGAGCATTCTGATGTAGGATTTTAAAATTAAATGCTTAAAAGTAAAGCTATATTGAAATTTTTTCAGGCTTTAAAGCCATATTTTCTGTTGTGGTACAAGGAGGGAGGACCCAAATGCAGAGGCGAGATAGCAGACTGAAGCAGGTTTACTGTGGCTGTATTGTTTACAGTTCACAACCACAGGGAGCGAAAGCAAAAAAGTCTCAGAACAAGTCCAAACCAGGTATGAGGGCAGCGGTCCAACACAGGGGAGTGAGCAGAGGAAAAGGCTCACGGAAGAACCCGGGGAGGCTGCTGATCCGGCCAGGCAGTAATCCAACCAGGGGACAACAAAGGGTGAACACAGACAGGGCGGCGAGCATAGGTAAAGCTCACCGAGGATCACAGGGAAGCTGGCCGGAGAAAACACGGACACGAGGAACACAGCGAAGCTGGCTGGAGGAAGACACAGAGACTGGCAGGAACATGGGGTCAGGACCATCAAACAGACAGAACGATCTGGCACAAAACAAAAGGAAACACTGGGGTTAAATACATGAGGTAATGAGATAACGAGGAACAGGTGAGACAACAGGTGAATCACATTAGGGCGGGGCAGGACAATCAGACAAACAAAGTAAAGCTAGACAGGACAAGACAAGACAGGAAACTAAACTATCAAAATAAAACAGGAAGTAGAACAAACAGACACCGGGGAACACAAGACAGGACCAGCGACATAAGACCAGGGAGGAAACAAAGACAAACACACAAGGAGGCCAAAGAAAGAGGAAAATGAACTCAACCAAAACCCCAAACCACAACAATTTTCCTCTATTTCAGGCTACTCTAAAACGGATTCCTCCTGTTAGGCCAGCTTTATTCCAACCTTGGGTGAGACATCACATATCCAGTGTGTCACTCAGGTAATATTGGACCATTCTGATGAGGGATTTTAAAATTAAAGGCTAAAATGTCCAAGTAAAGCTATATTTGAAATCTTTTTCAGGCTTTAAAAGCCATATTTTACTCTTTTTCAGGCTACTGTAAAACTGAATCCTCCTGTTAAGCCAGCCGCATTACAAGTTTTGTATTGACAAGCTTTTTGATATTATCAGAGTGACACACTGGATATGTGTTGTCTCACCCAGAGTTGGAATGAAGCTGGCTTAACAGGAGGATTCCTTTTTTAGAGTTGCCTGGAAACGAGTAAAATATGGCTTTAACCCTTGTATTGTCCTTTATGTCACGGTGGCTTTTTCAGTTTATCGACTTTTCTACTACCCTCGCGTTGTGCTCCGGGTCCCCAGGACTTCATGTGTATAATTTCACATCAACTGCCCTGGTTTATTTTATTCATTTTTTGCTCACTTACATTGTATATATTTTTCTACTCACATCTCACACAGCAAAATTAGCCCAAAGGGTTTTTATTCAGAATAGATTCAAGGTACATTTTAGTTTGTTTCAGTTAGTATTTTCCCACATTTGTTGCCACTTTTAAACCTTGTATTGCCCTTTGTGTCACAGGGACTTGTTCAGTGTATCGACTTTTCTACTACGTTCGTTTTGTGCTCCGGGTCCCCGGGACCCTCATGTGTATAATTACACGTCAACTGCCCTGCTGTATTGTTATTTTATTTTTTACACAGCACAATTATCCCAAAGGGTTTGTATTTTAATCAAAATACAGCTCTGGAAAAAATTAAGAGACCACTGCATTATTATCAGTTTTTCTGGTTTTACTATTTATAGGCATGTGTTTGATTACAATAAACATGTTTGTTTTATTCTACAAATGTTTTGACAACATTTCTTCTAAATTCCAAATAAAAATGTTTATTTATTTTAAGAAAATGACAACTTGTCAAAATAACAAAAAAGATGCATTGTTTTCAGACCTCAAAAAATGCTAAGAAAACAAGTTCACATTCATTCTTAAACACCACAATACTATTATTTTAACTTAGGAAGAGTTCAGAAATCAATACTTAGTGGAATAACCTTGATTTTTAATTCCAGCTTTCATGCGTCATGCTCTCCACCAGTCTTTCACATTGCAGTTGGGTGATGTTATGCCACTCCTGGCACAAAAATTCAAGCAACTCAGCTTTATTGGATGGCTTGTGACCATCCATCTTCCTCTTGATCAAATTCCAGAGGTTTTCAATGGGGTTCAGGTCTGGAGATTGGGCTGGCCATGACAGGGTCTTGATCTGGTGGTCCTCCATCCACACCTTGATTGACCTGGCTGTGTGGCATGGAGCGTTGTCCTGTTGGAAAAACCAATCCTCAGAGTTGGGGAACATTGTCAGAGCAGAGGGAATCAGGTTTTCTTCCAGGATAACCTTGTACAATGCTTGATTCATTCGTCCTTCACAAAGACAAATCTGCCCAATTCCAACCTTACTGAAGCACCCCCAGATCATCACTGATCCTCCACCAAATTTAAAAGTGGGGTCAGACACTGTGGCTTGTAGGCCTCTCCAGGTCTTCATCTAACCATTGGACGACCAGGTGTTGGGCAAAGCTGAAAATTTGACTCATCAGAGAAGATGACCTTACTCCAGTCCTCTAGGGTCCAATCCTTATGGTCTTTTGCAAACTTTAGCCTGGCTTGTCTTTGCTTCTCATTGATGAAGGGCTTTTTTCTGGCTTTGCACGACTTCAGCCCTGCTTCTCAGATCCTGTTTTGCACAGTCCTTGCTGTGCACTTCAGCCCAGTTGCTGTTTGCCATTCTTTTTGTAAATCACTTGATGTCATCGTACGGTTTTTGAGTGACATGCGAATGAGTTGGCGGTCATCCCAGTCAGTGGACAATCGTTTTCACCCTCGTCCAGTCTGTAGCTTTGTTGTCCCCAATGTCTGTTGCTTGACCTTGTTCTTATGAACTGCCGTCTTTGAAATGTTAAGGATGGAAGCAATCTGACGCTCACTGTACCCTTCTGCCAGTAAAGCCAGAATTAATTAGTGTGAGTGTCTGGCTGAACCTGAATGCATCACACGGTAAGCGTACCTGACTCATTTCCGTTTCCTGTGCTTGTGTGTTGGTAGCGTGTTGCTGCTCGCTAAAATACTAGCGTTAGTTCAATTTGTTAGTTTTGCTATTACAGCGGCAAACTGCCCGCTAAACACTTATTCTTATAGTAGTTCTGCTTAAGCACTCACAGTTCTTTACATGTTCAGTGACTTTCGTTAAATAAACAGTTTTAAAGCTTGGTAGCTAACGCCAAGCGACTTTAGCTTAGCTGTTAGCCATATCTGGTTAAGTGACTGGAACTTGAGAAAAGGGTTGTGCATTAAACTACATTTGCTTCGCTTAGAGCTCGCATCAACGGGGCATAGGCATAAGCATTTGTTTTACGTCTTTCAGTTACTTTCGTTAAATAACAGTTGTTTTGAACGCTTGGTAGCTAGCGCTAACGCTACCATACTCTAGCTTAGCTGCTAGCGACTTTAGCTTAGCAGTTAGCCATGTCGTCTTCCTCTCCTGCTTTGTCTTGTCCGATGTGTGAGATGTTTAGTTACTCCTCTGCGTCCTTTAACGGCAATGGTATGTGTAACAAGTGTAGTTTATTTATAGACATGGAGGCGAGGCTTAGTGAGTTAGAAGTCCGTTTCCGCACCATGATAGACCAGTCGTTAGTTACTGTAGCTAACCCCCCCCCGGTAGTCGGCGCGGGCCGGCCTGAGCCTGAGTTAGCCTCTGGTAGCCGTCCCCCGGCAACTCCTGAGCAGCCAGGACATAGTAACTGGGTGACTGTGCGGACGAGGAAGAGTTAGCCGTAAGCTTTCAAAGGCCACGGACCGCCACCAGCCTGTTAGCGTTTCTAACAGATTTTCCCCACTCAGCAACACACCCGCTGAGAAACCGACTCTGGTTATCGGCAGCTCTATTTTGAGAAACGTGAAGTTAGCGAAGCCGGCAGCCATAGTTAAGTGTATCCCGGGGGCCAGAGCGGGCGACGTTGAGTCTTATTTGAAACTGCTGGCGAAGGATAAACGTAAATACAGCAAGATTGTTATTCACGTTGGCGTTAATGACTCCCGGTTATAAGGAGGTCACCAAGATCAATGTTGAATCAGTGTGTACATACGCAAAGTCAATGTCGGACACCGTAGTTTCTCTGGACCTCTGCCAAATCTGACCAACGATGACATGTACAGCCGCATGTCGTCATTTCGCTGGCTATCGAGGTGGTGTCCAGCTAATGATGTGGGCTTTGTGGATCACTGGCAGTCTTTCTGGGGAAGACCTGGTCTGATTCGGAGAGACGGCATTCATCCCACTTGGGATGGAGCAGCTCTTATTTCCAGAAATCTGGACAAGTTTATTAGTGGACCTAATCCCTGACAATCCAGAGCTGGGACCTGGAGGCAGAGTCGTAGTCTAACACACTTCTCTGCTCCTTTATTCCAGGAGTTATCTAGTAAAAATCCCATAGTGACGGTGTCTGCCCACCGTCCATTAAAATTATTTAAATCAAAGGTAAATAGAGGAGGAGCTGTGCATGAAAACCTCATAACAATTAAAACCACAAGTGCAATAGTGCAAAAGAATAGGAGAATTAAATGTGGACTCTTAAACATCAGATCTCTCTCTTCTAAAGGTGTACTAGTAAATGAATTAATATCAGATTCTAATATTGATCTATTTTGTCTTACTGAAACCTGGCTGGGTGATGGAGAATATGTTAGTCTGAATGAAGCCACCCCCCCCAGTCATATTAATACTCACATTCCTCGAGGCACAGGCCGAGGAGGTGGAGTTGCAGCTATCTTCGATTCTAGTCTACTAATCAGCTCTAAACCTAAACTACATTATAACTCATTTGAAAGTCTTGTTCTTAGTCTTTCACACACAAGTTGGAAATCACTGCAGCCAGTTCTATTTGTTATAGTGTACCGAGCACCTGGTCCATACTCTGAATTCTTATCTGAATTTGCAGAGTTTTTGTCAAATTTAGTGCTAAAAACGGACAAAGTTGTTATTGTAGGGGATTTTAATATTCATGTGGACGATGAGAATGATAGCCTTAGTACTGCGTTTATCTCTCTTTTAGATTCTATTGGTTTCTGTCAAAGTGTTCATAACCCGACTCACCGTTTTACACCCTCGATCTTGTTCTGGTCTATGGTGTTGAAATTGAACATTTAATGGTGTTCCCACAGAATCCCTTTCTGTCTGACCACTGTTTGATAACTTTTGAGTTTATACTGCTGAACTACACGCCAAGGCAAAACCTTCTATACAAGATGTCTATCTGATAGTGCTGTAGCTAAATTTAAGGATGTGATTCCATTAGCATTTAATTCATTACCAAGTCACAAAGTAACGGAGGACTCCTATGCTATTAGTCCCTCCCAAATTGATCATTTTGTTGATAGTGCAGCAGGCTCGTTGCGAATGACACTCGACTCTGTTGCCCCTCTAACAAAGAAGATAATAAAACAAAGACGGTTAGCTCCATGGTATAACACTGAAACTCGCAAATTAAAGCAAATATCACGGAAACTTGAGAAGATTTGGCGTTCCACCAAATTAGAAAGTTCTCGTTTATCTGGCAAGATAGTCTTAAAACATATAGGAAGGGCCTCCGTAATGCCAGAGCAGCGTACTACTCGTCATTAATAGAGGAAAATAGGAACAACCCCAGGTTTCTTTTTAGTACTGTAGCCAGGCTAACGGAAGGTCACAGCTCTACTGAGCCAAGTATTCCCATAGCACTTAGTAGTAATGACTTTATGAGATTCTTCAATGATAAAATTATAACTATTAGAAGCAAAATTCACCAAGACCTGCCTTTAACTGGCACTGACTTATCTCTAAACTCAGGAACCTCAGAAACAGCTGTAAAACCAGATATATGTTTAGATTGCTTTGCTTCACTTGATCTTTATCAATTTAATTCAATTATTTCTTCATCTAAACCATCAACCTGCCTCTTAGACCCCATCCCAACTAGGCTACTTAAAGAAGTTTTACCCTTAGTCAACACTTCTCTACTAGATATAACCAATCTGTCTTTATTAACAGGCTATGTACCACAGCACTTTAAAGTGGCTGTAATTAAACCTCTTCTGAAAAAGCCCAACCTTGATCCAGATGTTTTAGCCAACTATAGACCTATATCCAACCTTCCATTTCTCTCTAAGATTCTTGAGAAAGTAGTCGCCAAACAGCTGTGTGACTTTCTGCATAGCAACAGTTTATATGAGGATTTTCAGTCAGGATTTAGAGTTAATCATAGTACAGAGACAGCACTTGTGAAAATTACTAATGACCTCCTAATTGCATCAGACAAAGGACTTATCTCTGTACTGGTGTTATTAGATCTTAGTGCTGCATTTGATACCATTGACCACCATATCTTATTACAGAGACTGGAACATTTTATTGGCATTAAAGGGACAGCTCTAAGCTGGTTTAAGTCTTATTTATCAGATCGATCTCAGTTTGTTCATGTTAATGATGAATCCTCTGTGCACGCCAGAGTTAGTCATGGAGTCCCACAAGGATCTGTGCTCGGTCCAATCCTGTTCACTTTATATATGCTTCCTTTAGGCAATATTATCAGGAAGCATTCCATAAACTTTCATTGTTATGCAGGCGATACTCAATTATATCTATCGATCAAGCCGGATGAAACTAATCAGTTAGCTAAACTTCAAATGTGCCTTCAGGATATTAAAACCTGGATGAGCTGTAATTTTCTAATGTTGAACTCAGATAAAACTGAAGTTATTGCTCTGGGACCCAAGCACCTCCGTGACGCATTATCCAAAGAGATAGTTACTCTGGATGGCATCACTCTGGCCTCCAGCACCACTGTGAGGAATCTTGGAGTTATCTTTGATCAGGATATGTCCTTTAATTCCCACATAAAGCAAATTTCAAGGATCGCCTTTTTCACCTGCGTAATATTGCTAAAATCAGGAATATCCTGTCTAAAATGATGCAGAAAAACTAGTCCATGCATTTGTTACTTCTAGGCTAGATTACTGCAATTCTTTACTATCAGGATGCTCGAAAAGTCCATAAAAAGTCTTCAGCTGGTCCAGAATGCTGCAGCACGTGTTCTGACAGGAACCAGGAAAGAGATCACATCTCTCCTGTTTTAGCTTCTCTGCATTGGCTTCCTGTAAAATCTAGAATAGAATTTAAAATCCTTCTTCTCACCTACAAAGCTCTTCATGGTCAGGCACCATCTTATCTTAAAGAGCTCATAGTACCTACAACCCTGCAAGAGCACTGCGCTCCCAGAATGCAGGGTTACTGGTGGTTCCTAGAGTCTCTAAAAGTAGACGGGAGCCAGAGCGTTCAGCTATCAGGCTCCTCTCTGTGGAACCAGGTTCCAGTTTGGGTTCAGGAGGCAGACACAGTCTCCACATTTAAGTAGACTTAAGACTTTCCTTTTTGATCAAGCGTATAGTTAGGGCATAGAATTGAATATTGTCCGCCTAACCCGGCCTACCTGCTTCTCGTCATAGTTGTCAGATCTATCTATCATACAATCAATAATATAATAAAACTAGAGGGAGGCAGGGCATACAACCCGATCCGGCTGGGGAGAGTCTAGCCCGATCCGGCAGCTCTCTTTACCCTGTCTCTCCTAGTTAGTCATGCTCTCCTAGTTAGTTATGCTCTCCCAGTTATGCTGTAACAGTTTTAGATTGCTGGGGGAATTCCTTTGACACACTGAGCTCCTCTCTCCTCTATCTTTTTATCTTTCTATCTTTCCATTTGTGTGCATCTATGTCCCAGAAATGCTTGTTACTAACCTAGCTCTGAGTCATTCCCGGAGTCCTTATGTTCTTTTCCCCCAGCATGTTCCCTCGGATCAGGAAGGCTCCAACATCATGGTAGCAGCTGTAGCCATGGTCCCGCTACGTCCTGCGATGCCGTGTTCATCCTGCTACGTCCTGCTGTGCCTTGTAATGCCGCACAATTCCCTGCTATGCCATGAACTACTACAAAGAACTACTACAAACTGTTATCTTTTCTGTGGCTGTTATTGCCACTCTTCATTCTAACCCCAACCGGTCGTCAGACACCGCCCACCACGAGCCTGGGTCTGTCCGAGGTTTCTTCCTAAAAGGAAGTTTTTCCTCGCCACTGTCGCACTGTTGCTTGCTCTGGAGGGAACTACTAGAACTGTTGGGTCCTTGTAAATTCTGGAGTGTAGTCTAGACCTACTCTATCTGGTCTAGACCTACTCTATCTGTAAAGTGTCTTGAGATAACTCTTGTTATGAATTGATACTATAAATAAAATTGAATTGAATTGAATTGAACTCTTTTGGCATGGTCAATTGTTCCTTTTTTACCTGTGTGGTACTAGTAGCCCTGTTTTTGCCATCCAGCAGGCCCTATTGCAAGAGGATAGTGATGACCACAGCAGTGGCTTTTATACTTTTCCTCGTTAAATAAGATTTGGCTCAGGTGATCACTTAATCAGCACCTCATTAAGTAGAATGAGGTGTGCCTGTGTTGGAATTTAACAGCCACTGGAGTGGAATGGCTGCCATACACGTAGAGATACTGATTTAAGACAAATGGAGTGGTCTCTTAATTTTTTTCCAGAGCTGTAGATTCAAGTTACATTTCAGTTCATTTCTATTAATTTCAGTTTCTTGTTGTCTTTGCGGGCATTACTCCCAACACGTATGTTTGTCCGCCGCTCGTTTGTTTTGCAGCGTAAACGTTGGTGACCCAAGAGGCTACGGGCTGCACATTCAGCACGGTAGGCCTGTGCAGCTCCGCAGATGTATCTCTCGCAGCAGCACAGCAGTGTGTTGTTGCGGTCCATGGGCTTTGGACAGAGCTGACACCTCTTCCTCTTGCCAGGCACTCTTTGCGCTCTTGGTTGAGCTTGGCACCCTCGTTGCCATCGCGATTCTCTCGGCCTCGCCCGACGCCAGCCGCTGCAGACCTTGCTGCTCCGCAGACCTCGCCGCCATGGCTTTGACGAGTGGCAGAGGCCTCCGTGCGAGGCAGATGCCGTCGTCTCTTGATGAGCGGAGTCAGAAGCGGCCTACCCAGCTGTTCAAGAAACGCTGTCTTCCTGTTGAACCACGCATCCACTTGGGCCTGAGCTCTCGCCACAGCACAAAGGCATTGTAGGCGGACACGTCAAGGATGTTATGGAACAAGGCGAGGGAGCTGGCGCGCCGTCTTCTGCGGCCAGCTCGCGTCTTCCTGCGGCAGCTGTTCGTGCCGATGAGCTTGTCCAGGTTGTGCAGCCCTTGGTGCGGTTGTAGTAGAGAATGATGTCTGGTTTGGCTTGCCTCCCGGCGCTGACCCGTTGTCCCCCGTGTGCTCAGTAGCACCACGTTCTTGTTCCTCTTGGGCACATAGGACACCAGACGGCGGTGGGCATGAAGGTGAACTTGGATGAAAACCCGCACGGCACTTGGTGGTGAGCAATGCCCCCAGCAGCTCGGGCTTGTTGTTGCGCATCGTGCCCACCATGGTGAGGCGCCTCTCGGCAAGCAGCCTCTGCACCAGTGCGTGAGTGAAAAGTTGTCGCACGTCACTGGAGCCCAGATTCTTCTCGGTGCGCCACTCATGGACTTGCCCGTGTAGAGCTGCATGTTCCAAGCGTAGTTGGAGTGGGCGTCGCAGGCCACCCACAACTTCAGTCTGTACCTGGTGGGCTTGCTGGGCATGTACTGGAGAGACCCAATGGCCGATGCGTGTGAAAATACAGTCCCATTGTGTCCCGGGTCCTAGAGACCCAAAAGCCTGGAGAGTGCAATACAGTTGAATGCAGGACGGGTCCCGAGACCCAAAGGCCAAGGCCTCAGTAGTGGAAAAATACAGTCAAATGCAGGACAGGTCCCAAAGACCCAAAGGTCGAGGCCACGGTAGTGGAAAAATGCAGTTGAATGCTGGACGGGTCCCAGAGACCCAAAGGCCGAGGCAGTAGAAGTGAAATACAGTTGAATGCAGGATGGGTCCCAGAGACCCGAGCGCTGGTGTCACGGTAGTGAAAAATACAGTTGAATACAGGACGGATCCAAGAGACCCAAAGCCGAGGCCGCTGTGGAAGTGAAATAGTCTAATGCAGGACGGGGCCAGACACCCGAATGCCGAGGTCATTAGTGGAAAAATACAGTTGAGTGTGGGACGGGTCCCAGAGACCCAAGGCAGGCGGCGTAGTGGAAAAATACAGTTGAATACAGGACGGGTCCCAGAGACCCAAAAGCCGAGGCGGCGGTAGTGAAAAATACAGTTTAATACAGGACGGGTCCCAGAGACCCAAAGGCCAAGGCCGCGGTAGAAGTGAAATAAGTCGAATGCAGGACGGGTCCCTGAGACCCAAATGTCGAGGCTGCGGCAGTGGTGGAAAATACACTTGAATACAGGATGGGTGAAGACCCGAGGACCGAGGCGCGGTAGTGGAAAAATGCTGTCGATGGTAGGACAGGTCCCAGAGACCCGAATCGAGTGTCATGGTAGTAAAAATACAGTCAAAGGCAGGACGGGTCCCAGTGACCCAAGAGGCCAAGGCGGCAGTAGTGGAAAAATACAGTGGAATGCAG